>JAODAE010000029.1:0-21988 GCA_027574725.1 Parastichopus regalis
ACACATTGTTTAAATTAAGCAAACTAGTCCATTTATCAACCAGCTTTAAACTGTGTATGATACCACCCCACCATGGTGTTGATCAACTGGGGTGTGGAAACCATTAGATTTTAGGATGTTCCTGCATGGTACCATGACTACCATGACTTCTGCCTTCTTATAGCAATGTGCATCTTAGGAGTGTAGCATTACTTTTTTAAGATTATGTTACTGCATGTCCATGAACTTTGCTAAAACTGAGATAGAAAACATTTTAAGATTATGCTACCTTGGCTGGGTCCTAGTGTCATTCCGCCATTGGTACATTCCGCCATAGAAAATGTGCTCTTTCCGCCATAGAAAAAGTACCATTCCGCCATGTTACCCCGATGGCGGTAAAGCACTTTTGTATGGCGGAAAGAGCACAATTATTGTAGGTTCACTGTAGGCCTATATGCACTGTATATTGCTTCGCTTCACACTACCTAGGCCCACAAAATTCACAAAATCGGCCATTTAAATCAACAATCAGAATCGGTCTTTTAATAAACAATCAACCTAAATTAATTTGATTTATTCAACCAACTATATTATATATTTGAAGACAGTGTATCGACTCTTACGAATTTACAATTAAAACTATTCAATCAACCTGTACTGTACATTAAAGACTGTGTATCAATTCCCCAATCTTTTCTTAACCACAACTCAGTCTATCCAGTGAACCATCACATTTGAAGGCGGTGTACCTGATTCAAAGAAAGTTTCACTGATACATTCCTGTACACCAGGGTAAAATCCATTCCTAAAATGTACCTTTCCGCCATAGGTTTCGAACCTTTCCGCCATGGGGGAAAGGTTCGAAACTATGGCGGAAAGTTATGGCGGTATGTTTCTATGGCAGAATGGCACTGGAACCTACTACTACAAGTAGCATGGACACTTCGAAGTTCGGACACCTAAGCCTTAAAACACCCCAAAACTATATCTTCTGGTATAAATCACCTGAAAATATACTTGATATGGTGGGAGAAGTGTGTTATATTACGATACACGGCCAAACTTTCTTTCCTGCAAACTGTTTTCACGTTGTATTCCAAGAAGATTCTTGTGATTGTGGAACTGGTATTTCTTTGCTAGAGTATTGCTAATTTTCGGACACACAGTCCCACAGTGTGGCGCTGGTGATAAAATTGGTGGCGCAGTTGCTCTTTCAGTAATTATAACAGACTTCATAGATCTCCGTCATTTTATTGACAAATATGTAAGTATTTACTTGCACACGGGTCATTTTAGAGAGAAAGTATCTGTATCTTCGTAGTTTTTCGTGAAATTGGCTGCTGCTATAGGTTGTCATGGTGAAATCGTGCATTTCTTAGGGGTGTCCGAAATTCGCAGTGTTCCGAATTTCGCAATACTGACTATAGTACTAGGGCAATTCCAAACGTTTCGTGTCAGGGCCCATTCAGAAACTTAGAAGAGAGCTGTTTTTGGAGTATGGATAGGTTTTTTCACAATTTTATGTTATTCTTTTTGCTGAGCACTCATATGAATATATATTTGAGCTAGGGGTTGAGCTTCATTGATAAACAATAATTCATTATTTTACCGATTTTGGACTAGCCTAGGCTAATTAATAAAGGCCTAGTGCCTACTGCATTTTGTATGGAAAAAAAGGTCATTTATTGCAACAAAACATTTATCTTGGGGTTTCTCTGAAAGTACTTATTCAAATCACCTGTTAACAATACCAGCAATACTAGTAGCCTTTGTGGCAAATACCGCCTGTAAGCTTGGTAAAATATGGCATTATCGCTGCCCGCGGGGGAAAATTATTATAATGCTCCAAGAAGTCCCACTCAAAAAGAATTGATCAAAGAGTTCCATTGACAACACAATTCATTTTATCTGTAATACAAAAGTTCAATAAAGTGCTTTGTAAAATTACTTCAAGATACTGATTACAAACAATTCATTAAATTATACCCATAACAATCATTGTAAGTCTGATTGATTCGGCTAACTTTCCAGAAATAATAAATCCCAAGAAAAACAATCCGAAAGTTGTAAAAGCTTGGACGGACACATGATGTGCATCTCAACAGTGACTGGTTTAATATACCCTAATGTTGAACAGAAAGAACATTTACAAATGTATCACTGATGAATATCACAAAGTGAGAATGAAAACAACTCTTGATCCTAATTTTCAGTTGATTTTCCTTGTCTGAACCTTCCTAACACTACTGTATACATCTGGGAAATGGACAGAACAATTTCTAAAGTATATCTAAAATTGGGAATTGTAGTACCCTACCCTAGTAGGGGTATGTTAAAGGTCAATAGTGCAAAGGAATAAATAACCTTGTTTGATAAGAACTTAAAGTGCATGGGGGGGGGGGGGTTAGAATATCACTCCATAACATCCCTCTCGCCTTGAGAAAGTTTTGAACAAAATTTAACTTGTGAAGTAGGTAAACTTCAAAGTTACATCAAACAAATTTCATGATAAAAGGATCTTACATCATGAATATACAAAGCATATGAAAAAAAGAATACAAGTGAAACATTTTTGGTCAATGAGAGGTTTGAGGTAAATGAAAGGAAAAGGACTGTTCCAACCCTTAAAATGTATTTTACACTTAAACAATAGGATATTTATGCATTCTACTTTCAAGACTCATGTTCTGTGAAACACACTAAAATATGTCCCCATTTTCCATAGGTAAGGCTACACATGAATACCAATCGTGCTCTCGAATATAAGTCCTAGAAAAGTATCTGCAAAACTAGGCACAGTATTCTACCAAAGCAGACATGAGAATCATTACCTTGAAATTCAAGATTACTTTGTCAGAAAGAACACTGATAACAGTTTATTCATTTGCTGTCTCTGTAAAGTGAGCACTACTATGGAGTGGAGTGTTAGCTCAGTGGTTAACACCGGTGCCTTTCAATCATAAGGTCCCCGGTTCGAGTCACTCCCAGATTAATGTGTGTCGTCCAGTTACAGAGTTGTTGACAATTAACAATTCATAATCATGGGCGTTAAATATGAATGTGAGAGACTGACTTCGGTCAGCTTGCGGCTTTGATAAGCCAATTAGGCTTCTTCGCGAGTTCCTGCTTGCAGGAGGATCTAATATACATACATACATACATACTATACTTGACGCATCAAGTCTTTGCACATAATCGACTACACATAAATCATTAATGCAAGTGTCATGGACCAAATTAAAGGTTAAAGTAAAAGCATATACATGTACATATCATCCTGCAGAAACCAACGTTTCTAATGTAGAGCGAACATTGTAGTTACCGTTTCCCCTTCCCTCCCCCACCTTACACAGTATATGGCATAGAACGGCATACAGCTGTTAGTAAATTAACACTAACTCGAACCACATAAAACTACTCCAACTGTATCTACTCCAGTTCCTGTTACACTGTGCTGCACTGTACTGTACCACACAGTATATAGTGCCATTCTTACACAGATTCACTTTTATCTTGGAGTTGATGATAGTTTATTTCCTGTCTGTAATCAATCCTACACTCTAAAAACAGTTGGTTAAAAAATTAACCAATACCTTAACCAACACTGGGCACGTATGTCAAATTCGACTTATTGGTGATATTTTAACCAACACCTGTTGGTTAACGGCTTTATCCAGTTGTTGGGTAACATTTTTAACCAATAAAATAACTATAAGTTTGTACCCAACAGTTGTTGGTTAAATTAATTGTGTAAATTATGCCCATCATTGGTGAACTTACAAATGTAGGGATCATTAAATTGGGGAATTAAAAATCATTGTATTGGGCAATTACTACATTTAAATTGGGCAGTGGATTTTACCATTACAAAAGGGTTGGGGAGTCAAATGAGCCTTCATTCCTTGAAAAATATTGAGAAATTAACAAACAGTTACAGTACAGAAGCCAGATGGATGACATTTTGAGAACTTGTTTTTATTGAAAACAATAATCAGCTGAACCATGTGAATAAAATACAAACAAACCAAAACACACAAATATGCTTGGATGTAACAACTTCTAAGCTGTGCTCTATCAGACCTTTAAGGTGACACATTGTAAAAATCCTCTACTCTTCAAGAAGAACCTTATTCATAGAAAACTTGTAACACTAAATATCTCACATATGTATCTATAGATCAATTGATGTATAAACAATCTATGAATCTAAACATCAATCATGATCTGATTAATGAAGGTTTCCCTATACGTTCAGTTAATTAAGAATTACATTGAGTATCACATATATGTGGTATACACGATTACATTTAGAGACATATTTATAATATCTGCAGTACATTGCAGCCAGTGCATTGTTCTTATTTCCAGTAATCGGATATATAGTATATATATCTTCACCATATATAGAGATACATGTGTAGGTGAAATTTAGCTACATTAAACCTTACTCACTCATGAAAGATAAGTTGATCAGATCGGGATCCCAATACAAATTAGTAATGAAAGTTTTGATTTATACCAGCATTGTATGTAAAAATATGTCATATCATGAGTTTTAATTAAATGTCCCTTCAAGATGATGCTATCGGGTGTGTGAATTTTAAAATAGTAATATTATACAAACTTCTTGCTTACAATTATTATATGAGCTTCTTGCTTACAATTTCCTTTTAAGGCACTTCTTACTTTTCAGGGCCAAGAATGCTATAATACAACTTGGCACATGTGCTTCTTTGATTATATAAATCACATTTTGAATGAACTGCCAAAAAAGACTGCATGAAGGTCCATAAGCCATGTCCAAAATGCACATTGCATTGAAACAGAAATATACAGCTTTTAGAAGAGATTCGTGAGGAACTGACCTCTGTTCTAAAATAGCAAATGTCTGGGTTGGTACCAAGAGGGCTCCTTGCATACAAAAGTAGCTGCGGTATTTTTGTGGCATCAATATCCTTGAACTTTGTAGAATATCAGCCATGAATATCTTGCTTACAATTCTTTCCTTTTAAGCCACTAATTACTTTTAAAGGCCAAGAATGATCTAAGATCTCTTATGCAACTTGGCACATGTGCTTCTTTGATTTCATAAATCACATTTTGAATGAACTGCCACACAAGACAGCATGAAGGTTGGTAAGCCATGTCCAAAATGTACATTGCTTTGAAACAGAAATTGATAGCTTTCAGAAGTGATTCTTGAGGGACTGGCCTCCGTTCTAGAATAACAAATGTCTGGGTTGGTGCCAAGAGAGTTCCTTTGCATACAACAAATGGCTGCGGCTTTTTTGTGGCATCAATAGCCTTTGAAATTTGTAGAATATCAGCCACTTCCTGTGAGAAAAATTGAAACAAATGAAAATTATCACAAGCTGCTCTTTGTCAATCAATATGAAGTTGTGACAGCAAAAAGCCCTCCATTCTAGCAGATTTGTATTTAGAAAAAACTTTATATGAAATTATACTTGGCACAGCCAAACTTTATAACCACCCATATTCTAAATCTATGCTTACAATGACATGCTAGTTTAAAAATAGGTACTATGAACGTTTGAAATTTACTGTTTAGTTATCATGTTTAGAAGATACTTTTTACTATCATTAACTTTTTATCACCAACTCATAATTTATTAGTTAAAATCAGCTACACATGTGACCTATATCCTACTACTGTCATTTACCAAATTGAGCAAAATTTGACAAGCATATTGTTGTTGTGAAATCAATATTTAAATAATATTACCTAGGCCCTGCCCACTCATGAATATTAATTATCCATTTTGCACCAAACGGAATATGGTTCATGTGCTTGGGAGCATCTATATGCATTGACACAAATCCAGCATAATTGTTGAGATTCCACTTTTACAAGCAATCCATCACAAACTACAAAACACATATGCCATAAGCATGTTGTCAATGAACTCCAACAAGTGGGCAAATGAATGCTTAAAAACCTACTGGTTGAATGTCCACGAAGGAGGTGATTGCCTCTTTTACTGAACACAATCCTTTCTTTCCCTTTCCTTTCCCTCTCAAGATGACTGGAAGAAGAAAAAATGCCAATGTTTTCTTCTTATCTGTGAAAGTGACAAAACATAACTAAAGATTATCTTCCCTCCAAGGTTCACAAAGTCCTTGTGCATAAAAATATAACACAATTCATGACCACTAAACATATAAACTGTCAGTATCACGTACAGTACCCGTACAACACAAATTATTTGTATTTTCCCTTGCCTTTATTTGTCTCTAACACTAGAAGTCCTTCAAGTCATTTATATCAGAAAATGGCATATCATGAGAATGCAATGGGATAAGTTAGCATCTGTTTGGTATTTTCTGTATGTTTATTTTCAATCATACATGTCTCCTTTAAAAGCCCACATGCATAATGTTGTGCTATTATCACAACCTGTTTGCGATTTTATCTACTCTTTATATTTTATTATATATTCAGTACTTTCTCCCTTGGTTCCATGTTACATTTCAGCCACTCAGTCATCATCACCAATTCCTCTTTGTTCTCCAGATCAGCCTCTGGCAAGGACAATAAAAACATATATTTTCTACTAAACAGAGATGCCTTAACATCAAATTTTGAAGTTACCAATGGTTGTGGCAGGTATAACGTGTCCTAACTCCTAAGCCAGTCTTTGATCATTGTCATGGCATGAGAGATAAGTCAAATCCTGAGAATAGTTGGTAAAAACCTATTACACACCTCTCAATTTTGGTGGAGTGGACACTTTAGTCAAAGGAGTAGGTGGACTTGATGCACCGGGGGAATCTTTCACCATGGCAATCTTCTTTTTACGTATGTAGCGTAGGTGCTCTTCTAGATACCCTGTCGCCGGTCGTCCTGCAGCACCTTTGCAATACCATGCTTCCTGCACATGAAATCAGAATACTCTTTTATCAAACTGAAAATCAAGCCTTCCTTATAGCTTCAGATCTTACACACTGAAGTATGGTAGCAAATTTCAAGTCAACTCAGAAAAGTATGTGACTTATTGATCTACATGTAAGGCTGTTGTACACCAACATTTAAAACTTCTTAGCTGGTTGGAACATAGGCTTTTAGCCCAGCAAACAACAATTATGTCTTGTACATGTTCCACAACGGCACGGTAACAATATGGACGCTATGACTAAGGACACTGTGGCACTCCATACTGTCCTCACAGAATATTGTATGCTTACTGATGAAACAGTATTGTCCCAGGGGACACTATGACAATTTCTTTTAAGTAATGAGCCTAAAAGTAATGGGTTTGACCCTAATTGCACATATAATCAATAAGTTACAGAATTCTGATATTTTATGGAATAAGGAGGGTACCTACTGAACAACAAACTTCATTAATACCTTGGTTAGATTGAGAGATGAAGCCTACTGGAAACCAGTGCCTATGTTACAGTATTAGAGGTCCCGATGTGACAATTGAACATCCATTTTGATATTTCGAACATATTAAAAGGCCTTGTCACCCTAGTGCTGACTTATATTAGAAATAATTCAGTAATGATGCCTATATAATCATGGTAGTATTGAAAATAGATTTCAGTATCACAGTCTTCAATGAGATGAATCTGGTATCTTGATTTAGAGGAAATTGGAAGACCACTTTACTCTGAAACTGGGAGAAAATTAATTTAAAACTAAATAGGTTATGACTAAATAACTAATTCACCTCCAGTGGTACAATTGATGCTGTGTCTATAGAAAAGTGATGCGAGTCGAAATGTAATGAGATCTGTCATTCCCATTATAAATCATCAGCATGCACACACTATCTACAAATATCACCATATATGAAACATGAAGAAATTCTGACTTAATGAATAATGGTTTTCAAGTTATTGCAATTTGAAAATTTTATGTTTGGTCCTGTGACCTCATTAATATTCATGATATGACCCCAAAACCATGAGGTTTATCTACTCACTATGCACCAGTAAGTATGGCGATGATCAATCATTCCCTTGTTGAGTTATCATGCAAACATTCTCATAAATATCCTCCAAAATATGTGTGATATAAATCAAAATAAAAAAGTTTGTGGCGTCACATTTGATCTATCTTTAGCCTAACTGTTATAAGTGTGTAAATAATTAAACAAGTCTTACTTAGCCTAGCCTAGTGTATACACTAGGCTAGGCTATATACAGCAGGTCGAAGTTTTTTGTATTTTGACTTTAAAGGATACCACATTTTCATTAATAATTAGGCCTTACGAATAACACAATATGGTGAAAAACACGAAAACGATTCATAACATTTAACATCGACTAAACCACTGTGTTAAACTCAGTAGCAGTTTAGTAGTATACTGTTACTAGTGCTAGTATTACATAATATCAGTATTAGGCCTACGGCAGAAATAGCTTAGCTTTAGGCCTACACTAGTAGTAGTAGCATGGGCACTTCGAAGTTCGAACACCTAAGATTTAAACACCCCATAACTATAACTTCCTTTTAGAGACAAATATGTAAGTACTTGCTAGCACACATGTTATTTTGGAGAGAAAATAACTGTAGCTTCGTAGTTTTTCGTGAAATTGGCTCTTGCTGTAGGTTATCAGGGTGAAATCGTGCATTTCTTAGGGTGTCCGAACTTCGCAGTTATCCGAACTTCGCAATACTGACTATATAGTACTAGTATTAATAACGTTAGCCTAGTATAAGCCTAACGTTGGCCTATGAACCTAACGTTATACTGCCACTGACGGTCTCAGTGCCAACATAAGTTCATACTTTTTACCGATGTTAAGCTACACTTACCGATAAACGTTTCATGTAGAGACTCGACCTCGTATTTTTTCAAGAAAATCAAGACAGCACTGTCTTCGATATCTGCCATGGCGTTAGCTGTAATCTTGATTACTAAACCACCCTGTCAGGGATTCGTACTATGCATGACGTGTTATGTAGTGTGTTATAGATGCTGCACTGACGTACGTGCAGTTAATGTACTTATATGTGTACGCGCGGATTTTTTACTCAGTGAGCGGTAAAGTTATAAACAAGTTGGTTAAACGTCGGACTGTGAAATGTACATACTTATTGGAATAGCCCAAAATCTGCCAGTTCACCAACTTAAGGGTACAAACTAACCAATTAAGTGCACGGGGGTCCTATACCATTCTTTTTTTAACCAACGTTTTAAGAGTGTAGGGCAATTTCTGTCTCTAATGCTCTCCTGCCCAGCACGTAGAACATGTTGAGATGAAACCAGTACACTAATTTACATAGCTGTTTTAGTCACCGATGCTTTCACACAGTTCAAGTAAAATAATAAGATGTGGTTATTAGGATTCCAAATTTATGTCTATCGAGAAACAGAACTAAAGAGTCATCTGCTAAACCTGTTGTATAAAAAGTAGTATGTTTATGGTCATGCATGTTGGAACAGGTGTTTACATTCATGCATATGTGAGTTGGTGCATTGGGACATTTATACATTTCTTGGTGAGCTCTACCCTCACTGCCATTGTTTAGAGTAGGTGCACATATTGCCATGTCAAAGATTTGATTAATTTACTGTAACTTTACTGACTAGAAGTCTTGGGATTGGTCAATATATTATGGCATTCATGGTATTGAATTGAATGCAAAAGATGTATAGTGGTTTGATGTAATGACCTGTAATTGGTATGGCCTGAGGCTGTTTTCTTTCTTGAATGTGTAATAAACTGGTGACTGTCAACCAGTGTTCCAAAATAAAATTGTACATGCACCTGTGCATGTAGGTTAAACAAAAATTACCTGCACAAACAAATCATTACCTGCACCACAAGTGAAAAATACAAAAAGGGTCTTTTCAAAGTTACTCCTGGGTTTTGTTTATGTACAGTGTAGGCCATTTCGGGATATGATGATTACTGAAATATTTTACTTGCATGCACACTCACACATAGCTTACATGTGTGCATGCACACGTGCATGCACACATGTAAGCTATTTAAGTAACATGCAGTCAAAAGTTACATGCATTAATTTTGGTGCATGTGAACATGTGTTTATTCGAACACTGCTGTCAACCCCTGGTATTCACATGTCACCACTGGTTTGACAGATTTGCTTGCAACTCTCTAATCTTTTAGAGCAATCACTAGTAATTTCACTAATATCCACTATAAATTTAACTTTAATCGCTGAGTAAATTGTTGGCCAAATCCACAAGTTGCAAATTTTATGCCACATCACACCAAAATAAATCTGCACATGTATGTTTTTTGAAAGGTATAATATATACTGACCTATCAATATAAAACATTTGAGAGATGCTAAAACTCATCTGCACATGTATCTCAAAAATAGTATTTCTTTCCTACAAGGTGAAACACATTTGCCAATGGTTGGTACTATTATGAAGAAAATGCCTACAGTAGCTACAATATGAAACTCCTATATTTTGCATTAAAGGCATACATGTAAATAACATTTTTGGTAATGTACATACACGGTAACTCATAGAAAATGACAGGCTAACCCTTTATTATTTCCTATATTCAACAAACTATGCCATTTAAACTGCTTCTGTACACATAATACACATGACTTTATCCACTGAAGGTTTTGGCAAAACATTCCTGAACAATCCATTACACAATAAATATGTTCTGCTTGTAAACAAATACTCCTGGCAGATATTGCATTACTTAGTGGAATATCATGAGATAAATAGTCATATATTATAAATTAATAAAGAATGGACATGCCCCTTGCTGTAGCTTCAATTCTAAACATCCAATTTTGAGTTGAAATCCTTAATCAGTGTGTGCAACTGAATGAATTTCATAGCTCTCAACTCTGCTTGTTCAAAAATGTGACTAGTTTTCATTTGAATCACTCTAGTTATCAATGGTTGAGGTTGAATGTACTGTACAACTCTGGTGGTTCACAAACAATTTCCCTTTCTAGTTTCTAATCTACCAACCTTTTTTTCATGAACTATTAAAGGAGGCTCAGCCTGTAATGCTATAGAGGAACTTCAGGTACAGGTAACGATGCAACAACTGGCATTTCTAGTGAATATATCAAACCCATTGGGAAGCAATTCACATTGAAAATCAGACCAGTTGTGAAGCAATTCAACTAAAATTTTCAGAATATGCTTATTTGTGGTGAACCATGCATACAATAAATTTGGTAATTTTTAAAACAGGTTTTTGGGTAAATTACTGTACTTCATGCATCGTCAAATTTAAAGGTTTTTTTTAATGCATATTTCGTAGAAAAATATTGATATAGCCTATCCCTAGGTTACTGTAATTTTCGTGAAGCTGGTTGTTTACAGACACTGCAAAGAGCCCAGGGTAAATATTGGATCAGGTTTTGAGGGTTTGCGCATGTGTAGTTTAAACTCTGAAGTTCGAACAGGCCTACTATATGCACATACAAATAGTGAAAAGTGAACTGTGGAATTTAGCAAGAAAGAAATAAACCTATGGAGTTGGCGACAGGGAAGAACAAATATAAGGGCTAATGAATGGGGGACTGGGCGGTGAAAATTGATTGAAGGGGCAGGACGGGCGAACAGAGGTAAAACAGTGAAGCTAGTAAGGTACTTGACCAGCTGCCCTATAGTGTAGAATATGTCTGCACGGTAAGGGATTGGGAAGTGATACGATAGCAACTAAATTAGAAAAAGCGATGAGCCAAACATTTGATCCGGGTGTTACTCCTTTCGCTAGACCGAGCCTAGCGGTAGCCTAACGTCAGGCGATTCGTGCATGGTTGGGTCCATACCTCCAGAAAATAAAAATTAGGGCCTATGTGGATGTTTCAGTGCTTTGAAAGTAATTCCGCTGTTTTAAATCCGCTCTTGCACCATGAAATGTTTATTGCAAAACTGCAAAAGCATTATAATTTTATGATATTATTCTAACAGATGCAACTTAGATGCCGTGTAAAGAGAAGTTTTGGGCCATTAAAAGAGGCTATTCACTACTGTACTAACAAAGTTGATAAATAAGGATTTTCAGTTCAGTTTATTGATGAATTTATTGGTGTGTCTAATTTGTCTCAATATACAACAGCACTGGTGTGTATGTAAGTTGAGCTTTTTGAATTATTCACAGTATTTGACGAACAGTTTTGTGATGGTAATAATATATAGCTTATATACATGTTGTATTGCAGTAAATGTATACATGTTGGTCAGGGGTAGTAGTTATGTGCAGCTGCTATCTTGAATGTGGGGCTTAATGTAAAATTTCAATTTAATTTGGCATGATCCCATGCAATGATCTGCATAATATTTGGTATGAAGCTATACTTAAACAAGAATTTATATAGTACATGGCATAATCTCATATTAGTGGTGCCACCAATTTAAAATCAGTCAGATAGCCTATGTACTACATGTGTGCTTATAAACATGATAATACTGTACATGAAAGGCACTATGTTAGTATCAGACTCGAATTTATGTTGGTCTTGAATCATAAATGAGCCCTATCGTTAGGTCTTCCAATAGTTTATCTTTCCAATATTTGTAAGCATGATATATTACATAGATTACTTGGTACAAACTAGTAGTTGATAGTGTTAGATAGGACAACACATTATGTCATTAGTTATTTAAGTGTTGTTGCACAAGATCATTTTAAATCAGCTACAGGTTCAAACAATAATTGAAAATGGGTCATTTATGTAGGTTTATGTCATATATTGGGTACAAACAATACCGTAAACCTGGAGGTACAATAGATGATTCAAGAATGTCTCCAAATTATTAGGTTGACAGGGCTTTTACTTGTAAATGCCTAAATGTCAATTACGTGTTATAATCAACTCTCATATTATGGTGAGTACTATGATGGCCAGAAAATGATATTAACTTAACCAGATCTGTAACTGCATATTTTGTGGTTACAGGTTATGGAGTATTGCACATAGGAAGTTCATCAAAGGGGAGTTCCTAGTAGAGTATTGTGGAGAGCTAATTTCCCAAAAGGAAGCTCTGAAGAGGGAAAAGATGTACTGGTCATGAGGAAAAAGGATGGGCTAGAGTAACTGAGGCCATAGACCCCATTTTGTAATACTGTAATTTAATCATATCTGAAACCTTTGAGGATTGATACCATATTGAGTATGGCATGATAAAAGTGAAGTGCTTATTATAAAGAATTCAACCCCAAAGCCTATACCAACCAGTTTCACCTACTGTTTGTCCCTCTCCTTCTTCATAGCTCTTTCAATGCAGTCATGCTTTTCATCTAATTCCATTATCATAGTTACCTGCTCTACCCTATATTACTGTTTTCACCCATCATATTTACTTAACTGTCTTGAAGGAACTTGAGCAAGTAGCATGCGTTATTCTGACTATCTTGCCAGTATATTGTTTTATATAATGCTGTAAACCATGCTCTGTCTTCTGCTTTGAATTTTAGCTGTAACAAGTAATGAGGAGAGTGATGGAAATGAAGATCATGTCCTGTTTGCAAACGTCACAACACTTCAAAGGGTCAACAAGGTATGGACTGCAATCTCTGCCATTTGCATTAAAACCTGCACAATTAATAGTACACATATACAGGAGAGAAGTAGATGAATATGTCTAACACCTTGTAACTTGCTTATTCTTATTACACACATATAGTAATTTTTAGAGCAACTATGTTTTTGAAGTGCTTTTTTCATTTTTTCATTTCATTTATATTGTTTTATATAACGTAAGTATGACATAACAACATAGGAGATAAGAACCAAAACTTGTAAAAGGAAGTGTACTAAAAAACCATATGGGGCTTGTTGAGTAGTGACACTCCCTGACAAAATACAGAACTTTACAACTTTACTACTTATCAGAGGTTTAGCGTGTAGTTTTATCCACCGACAACACCTGATGGGCAATTAGTATTGTTGTTTTTTTTATTAGGACTTTCACTTCCAACCTGCTTTACTTGTGCTCTAAAACTTCTATTTTTGGTCTAGACCTGTGTGAGGCTGTATTTGTGGTGGGATGTTGTGTTAATTAAGGGGGAAACTGAACATAGTTTGTGATCTCATCTGTCAAAAGAAAACAACAAAAAAATGTTTGAGCTGTTGCATGGTGGTTTAGAGAGCTGTTTATCGATGGTACTTACCTGTGGTACAGTAGGTCCGTCTCAGTGTGGGGCTGTGAGATTTGTACAATAACTTTCGAGAGCTCTATATTTCTGCAGGAATTAGTGTTTTGTTGATTTGTACAATGAACAGACCTATTCAAGACAGATTCATGCGCATGGTGTGAATAGTCAACTGGAGGCAGTCCGTCCTTTTTTTTTGGGACATGTGAGAATAGGTTAAGTACAAAGGAGATTCTTCCATATTCACGCAGCAACCTAGTATACATTGAATAGCTGAACAGATTTTAAACTTTTAACAGCTTCATTTCAAGTACACTACACACTTAAAAAGTTATTGATAATGACGATTTGGAAAATTTGGACTTGTCCCAGTGGAACATTACACCGACCAGAGATGTGTGAGCAAGGGCCACAATAGATTTGATAAAAAACAAAAAGATGCACTTGCATAAAAATCTTAGAGTGTGAATTGTTTTTTGTATTCCTTAACGGGAAGCACAATTTTACAGGTACCCTGTATGAAAGAATATTATTAAAATGAGAGCATTTCAGATTGTTAGATAATTATTATACTGTAGGCTGTCACTTGTCTGAAACATTTTGCATGTGTATGTCTACATGCATCTATTACTGCGTACATTATACATACTGTAATGCTTTGTTGAATTTGTATGAGCAATTGTACCATCATTATTTATTAAATTGGACCAGTGGAATCAATTGCCTTTACATTTGACTTAAGCCAACATTCCAACATGAAGCTCCAATGTGAATTATCCACATTTTTAATATCCTTTTAATTAAAATATTTCAACTTGTGACATGATCATTGCATTTGGAATGTCTTTATTCATTTGGAAATGAATTGAATGAAGAATGTTATGTTATGGATAAGGCTAACCCATGTTGGAAAAAATTGGGGGAGAGGTGGAGACAAATCAAGGTAGTATGGGTGCTATTATAATTACACCCTATATATATTCCACTCAATTGTTACAGCAAATGCATTGTTGAGGGAAGTAAGATTTACCTGTTTACACCTATATGCAACAGCTGGTCTTGACATGGCATATCAATTGATAAACAATCACATGACAAAGATCTGCTGTATTGGGCATATTTGCTAAATATTGGAATGAAAACACAGATATTGATCAAAAATATATGAGCAAATAACATGCATTATTGTGACTATCTTGCCAGTATATTGTTTATAGAATGCTGTAAACAAGCTCTGTCTTCTGCTCTGAATTTTAGCGCAACAAGTAATGAGAGTGATGGAGATGAATGTCCCTGTTTGCAACCGTCATGAAACTTCAAAGGTATGGACTGCAATCTCTACCATTTGCATTAAAGCCAAAATGTATACTACAATATATACAGGAGGGATAGAAGTATTTATGTTAATTCCTTTTATGTGTACTCAATTATTTTTAGATCACACATCATTTCAGCACATGATGCAAAGTATATTTTAGCAGTGCTGCTCATCAGGTTTTAGTCTTCCACTGCTAACACCTAATAGGCAATGACTGGTGGTTGTTTGTTGTATGGACATTCAATCCCAATCTTGTGCTCTGAAATTGTTATTTTGAAACACGGTGAACATAGTTTACCATCATATGGTTCTCTACAAATAGTGATATAAGGGTAAAGATTTGGCCAAATCTCACTGGGTACCAGACTACCAGTTGTACTTCATTCTTACCCACCGATGCCAAATGATTGTTTGTTTGGGCATCTTGACCAATCAACCCCAAATTGGTTGTGGTAGAACAGTACCAGGGATGGTTTGTCAAGAGTAATTTTCCTACACATTCAATTCTAGCAAACAGATATTACTCTAGACTCCACCCCAGCTCTTACCGTGGTCTTCTGAAGATCACTTAAATATGGGTCCGTGTCTGTTCAGTGTCTCTCTTTTGTGGGGACAGATGAAGAACTTGTGCATTGTGATATCATATATAATATCAAAGCTGAATGCTTTTGCATGAATTTGGGCAATTATAGTAAGCATGACATTTTAGTTATAGAAAGTGCTTCCATGTGTAGAGATGCCTGTTCATGGAAGTGCAGGAGAGTATAGACTGTATCAAGGGTCACCTGTTCGTCAGTTCACAATAGTTTGTGTTTTTGTAAGTTTTCACTGTGATTTACTAGTACTGAGTACCTTCTACTATTTGATGTGATATGATATTATTTCTTACAGTAAGGAAGTATACCATATGGGAAAAAGAGCCATGAGAAGAAAATACATCACAGGAACCTCAAAGATGATGCCAGATAGAAAAATCTGCTTAAATCTCAGGAAGTCTTATCAAACCATTGATCAGACCGCCATCACTCCGTCCACGCACGTCAAGAGTCTAAGAGTTGTACTGGATCCCCATCTAAGCATGAAACAACAGGTCAATGCTGTTTGTAAATCATCATACAACGCCGTGCGGAAGATCAGCCAGATACGGAAGTTTTTAACCAACGATATAACTACAAAACTTGTATGTTCCTTGATAATGCCCAGGCTTGACTACTGTAACTCCCTTTTATTTGGCCTTCCTGACTCTAGACTGAAAAAAACTTCAAACTGTTCAGAATTCTGCTGCCCGGTTAATATCATGTTCATCGCGTCATGATCACATATCTCCAGTGCTTCAATCACTCCATTGGCTTCCAGTAAAACAACGGTCAATTTATAAGCTCCTCCTCTTAACGTACAAATCACAACACTCCCTTGCCCCTGGTTACATTACAAATTTAATTCCTCAGTATCATCCTCAACGCCAACTTCGCTCGTCTACAAAGTGTCTTCTTGCCACCAGCCATACCCCAAACACAAAGTTTTATGGTAAAAGAGTCTTCATCTCTGCTGCACCTCATCTCTGGAACAATCTACCATCTTCAATTTGCAATGCACCATCGGTTGACTGTTTTAAGCGTCTCTTAAAAACTCATTTATTCCAAAAATTTACAGTGATTTGACTTGCATATTTGTGTACTTGTTTAAGCGCTTTGAGGCCTTTGCATAAAGCGCTCTATAAATATTTGCTTATTATTATTATTAAACCTTCCATTAATTGTGGATCCATGTTTGACTTTAGTATTAGTTAATTATAGGCACATAAAATGTGAGTAATTGGAACCTCAATTAATGGAATGGACCATTTACTTTTAATCGTTCATTCCAGCATTCCACCTACTAAAACCATGAGATTAAATTCGTAATCATGTATATTAGGCATATTAGTCACTAGCTAGACAGTAACAATTATAAGTTCAATAACAAGAACTTTGTTGACAACTGTGTCTGCTATATGCATACCATCCTATCATAATTATGGTTAGCCAGGCACAATACTGTTGACTACTGCATGTATCTGTATGTAAGAGTAAGCTAGTTTTCAGTAGCAACAATATTCCATGTGGGGTTCAGTGACATCACTGTATAGTTCATATTGTTAATAATCTGTCAAAATTCTTAGAACAGGTCAGGGTGTTTCATTTTTTTTTGGGGGGGGGGGTGTGGATATACATAGTAAGAGCCTTTGCCAACATAGGCTAACTTCTCAAGCCTATTCCTTTTCAAAATTTAATCTCTCGCCCTCACTACAGAAGGAAACTTGCAAGAGAGATTTATCAGATGAGTCACAATCAGATATTTTAGCACCCATGTTGTTATTATTCTGATAAACAAATGTGTCAAATTATCCCTATTTTACCCTGAAATGTGCATGATCAGATGATGTGTGGACATTTGTGTTGATATCAAATATTGGCATGTATTGAAACATAATGGTTAGCCTAGTTATAATATTTAATTGAGTTATTTTCATGAATATTAGGTCAAATGTTGTTTTTGCTTAAACTATTCTGCACCAAATGCTTCTTACCTAACATGGCCGATGAAGTAGTGGCTCATTTATGATGTTAAAGAACGAGGTCATCTACAAGTCTTTTCTGATAACATATGTAAAAATTAAGTATAGTGTGGAAAACCACTTGAATTTAACTGTTAAATATTCATGTAAATAATGATATACAATTGATCATATGAGGAAGGACATTATGTCATCAATTATTCATGAGTTGTGCAGTGTTTTTACTAGGATGTTAAAAATGGGGGAATGCCTCAGTCAGTTTTTTTAATTTGTCGGCTGGGGTAGGGGGTGATTTTCATTTTTTTTTTATTTGTATATTAAAAAATAGGTAATACTTTGCTGATGGTTCTTTTTGCACCTTGATCAAAAAAAGATTAATGACTTCCTGAAGACACAGGGCGAAGATGTCCCATTCAACTGGTTTATTGTGAAAACAAAAATTATAAATGAATCTGCCAAATGCCAGAAGCTGGCAGAGAAAAGAATGTTAAGTATGTTGGCATATTAATTTAATCCTGTGTGTTGATCCTGTAAAATATTACAAAGATTTAAAGTTATAGTCTTAGAAAAACAACCAATTAGTGAGAGAAGAAATGAATGAGATGATCTTCCTATTTTTTGGGGGAAAACTGGAGAAGTATGGCATATTATCGACACCAATTGAAAATTACCAAGCACAAACACAAAGTAATTAGGGTTAAACTGAACCACTGTATTCATGTACATTATTTGTTTTTCAAATTGAACAGCTTTATTCATGTTCTTTGTGGTTTGGAAAACTATTAATTAGCTTATTAGCAATTTGGTCCAGCCATGATTGAACAGGTCTCCTATCAAAACAGAATAGTAACACAAAATGATATTTGATTTGCTTAGGTTGTACATTTTCAATAGCATACAAATGGAATGTTGTTACAACTTCAAATTACAAATCAAGCAATCCCTGCATAGATCATGCTACCCCTGACTAGATGTCCCTTTTTGCAAATGAAAAAGAACTTACCTATACTACAAACTATACCAAATTAAGTGTATGTGAATTGAACCTGAACCCCTCTAATATCATGTGATCACAGAGAAAAGAGAGTTACCTGGCTAAGGAGTATTAAGCCATGTCACATCATTATAAATTCTTGTTCAAAATTAATAAAATGTCAATATACTGCACTTTTTCATTTATGGGGGACAGCATCATCTCAATAATAATTTATGAACAGTTTGCACCAGAAAGAAATAAGCCAGATACAGCTAAATTGTAAACACAATGTCATATTTCATATTTGATCATATTAAGTATATGATCCTTATTGCCTTTTATCTACAAAAATTCATTATTAGGGCATTGGAACTTCCTTTTATACCAATTTGCATTCAGGTTTATATTACAAATTTGATGAGTTGTATTGAATTTAAACAATTTTTTACTTCAATTTAAAAATGTATTAAATATTAAAACTGAATTGATGCTCTTTTACTGTGTTTATAATTACAAAATCTTTACTATACACTGAACAAAAAGCCAAAATTGGAATCTTCTACTAAAGCAGATAGATTTTCAAAGAGGTTTATAATTGACTTCTCTTAAAATATGTGTTACAACTGCCAGTAGTTAATCTCATATGTACAGTATAGTATTTGCATTTGCTTCTGATGTCAGTTAGACTGTTATCGTACTTGGTGATTGGATGGTTGAGTAGATGAACCCACATTGCATTTGGCGCTCATTTCAAAAAGAATAATGAGGTTATGGAAAGTACAATAATACTGCAACTGGAAGTTGATGTGTGAAGTTGTTGACTAGTGACTGGTTGATGTGTATTAAATTTGACATTACCCACAATACTGCATAGGGGCATGTACATGGTTGAGGGTAAGTAAGTAAAGGTAAAGTTATGCAGTTTAATTTAGAACCCAAGTTTTTAGCTGGTTGTCATTTCCACATAATTGCACTAGAAACCTGATGATAAAGTGCTACATTTAGCAGGTTTTAGTCTGTTATTGTGTTGACACCAAAACAGAGCCCATAATGCATTCCAAACGGATGTACTGCTAATGCTTAACACCTAGTTCTACAACACCTTTACAAATTATACATACAGAATATTGTTTTCACATGTTATGAAGAGAGTAAATAAATATGCATTGGAAATCAATGAAATTCTTCATTGTCTGCATCTAATGAACAAAATATGCATTATTTTCTGTGGTTCATATTGCATCTTCTTTCAAAAACAGTAATGCCAGTATGAGCGTTTAACAAGTGGTGTTTGTAAACCAGCAATAGGCTGACAAGTATTCTCCCATGCAATCATGATCTGATCCACTGCAGATGATCATGCAACATAAATGGTACAACAAACACATGTGTTTAGGATGCTGATGTATGCACCAATGTTTACAAACTAAACTAATACTTGACTGCATTTTGCCTTGAATTTCATGACATTATACCTTTAATATTAAAAAATGCCAGGATGATAATTCCAAAGCTCACAAAGTCACATACTTTTGTGGATGATAAGGATTGCAGTATTGGCTGATACTGCACCATTGGAGAATTATTGGTTGGCAAAATTGAGACAAGTTGAATATTTCAGTAAGCGATATAAGAGCCCTAGCTGATTACACAAATGTTGTATTGTACTAAAGGTCATTACTTTTTTAGCAAAGTTTATGTTGGTTTTGGACTGTTATTATTATGTAATACCATAAATATTAATATATTGGCTAACAAACATTCAAATATTGTATTGACTCTGTTATGAATTTAAAAATATATTTCCGAAAGTGCTGAAGCTGCACAAAACTTTGCTATATCCTATCTTTTAGTATACCTTGCATGTATATATATAATTATAGATATAACATTTTGGGAGAAAAGTAGTTTGGGTGGAGATGATTGGGGATGGGCATTTTGGGGGTCTACTGGCAGGGGTACCCCACTAATATAAATTACTGGAAATGCCCATCCCTTACATATAGAGTCCTGCCAATTATTTTCCGGTAGTTTTTAACTGGATACTTCATGAGCTGACCTAGGTCAATGAGGGGATGGGCTTTTTGGGGGCCTACTGGCACGTGTATCCCACTAATAGAAATTTCTGGAAATGCCCAAACCTTACATATGAGTGATACCTATCATTTTCCAGTAGGTTTCAACTGGTTACATCATGAGCTCACCTAGGTCAATGAGGGGATTGGCATTTTGGGGGTCTACTGGCAGGGGTACCCCACTAATAGAAATTTCTGGAAATGCCCATCCCTTACATATGAAGTGATACCTATCATTTTCCAGTAGGTTTCAACTGGTTACCTCATGAGCTGACTTAGGTCAATGAGGGGATGGGCATTTTAGGGGTCTACTGGCAGGGGTACCCCACCAATATAAATTACTGGAAATGCCCATCCCTTACATATGAAGTGATACCTATCATTTTCCAGTAGTTTTCAACTGGTTACATCATGAGCTCATCTAGGTCAATGGGGGATGGGCATTTTGGGGGTCTACTGGCAGGGGTACCCCACCAATAAAAATTACTGGCAATGCCCATCCCTTGTATCTGAAGTCCTAACCAACATTTTCCAGTAGGTTTCAAGTGGTTACCTCATGAGCTGACCTAGGTCAGCCGTGAGGGGTCAATTATTGATCACTGGCAGGGGTACCCCACCAATAGTTACTGGCGATTATTCTGTGCAAAGCTAATAATTATTTGGTAAAGCTGCTATTCCTGGCTTATAATTTGAGGGACCTAGATTTAAATGAATACCTCCCAATATGTTATAAAATTTTAATGTAAATTTATGTTTGTTTATGCTAATGTGAGTTATCATGTGCTATATCTGTATCTGTGCTTACACGTATATCATATTTTCTGTTCACAGGTCAATAATGGTGCAGATATTTGGCTTCCTGAAGACAACTGGGAGGCCATTTGTAGTTAAGAGAAACACTCTTTGTTCGTGAAGACTTAACTGGTGTCGATTTGGGGTACCACTTTAAAACGAAAGTCGTGAGGAACTCTTGCCCAAGATTCAACTTTGCATTGTTGTGC
>JAODAE010000030.1:0-10613 GCA_027574725.1 Parastichopus regalis
GTGATCTCTAAGTTGAGTTTGAAATTGTCGCAAAACATTAAAAAGAAGAGATCACATTTGGTAAAAAAGTTGTCACGCTTTGACGTATTATTATCCAGTGTGTAACTGTATGATTCGTTTCGTAAGAGCCATTGCATAAATGATACTTTATTGCCTGTATTGTTACCTACTTTCTTCTGATATACAGTATGCTACTCGTCCAACATACTATTAAAACTAACACAACCCACCACATGCCAATGAGCGCTGCATTTGCAGTGTTAAACCTACGACAAAGTCACTGCATGCTTCGTGACAACCTGGGTCATGACAGATTTAATTATGATTTTTTCAACTTTTTTCAATCGTGATAACATCACTCCAAGAAGAACGATGGAAAGCACTGATCTTGGTCACGAGTCTAGGGAGACAACGTCATCCAAAAACTGCCAAAATATGGTTAGCCCAGGACTACATACAGTAGTATGCATTCTTTCGTATGATATCCAATTGCCTTTCTCCTTCCAAGATTGCTTATTCAAGAGGCACTCATCCCTAAGCCTAGCTAACCCCTAAACTGAATTTTGACATATGTATAACCAAATCCCAGGCATAATCAAACCCCTGCAAGTGGAACCCTAATCCGCAGTCTGCTGACCTAGTATCTTGGGTCCCTTTCAGGCTAATTCCCATACTACAGTAGGTCAGCAATAGCACCATTGGCATTTTTTGGCTAACACATCTTCAAAAATTTGGACTGGTCTAGATCTTTTTCACATTCAGTTTCAAACATTCTCAGAGGAAACTCATCTCTATGGATCATTAATATGTTTTTAAAGACTAGGATGTTCTCATGATTGTATGCTAAATAGCACGCATTGCTGTTCAACTGTGACATAGTCCACACAGTAGCTTGTATGGTTATGTTCATACATGGGCATAAACGTGTATGTAGTCCTCAATCGGGCTGTACACACTATGCTACATTGGCACTTTGCTCGGTGTAGAAGGTCCTTAGGCGATACGTTGACAAAATCAGGATTGAGCGACAACAGCAGCGTTGTGCCAAACACTCAGAGAGGGATTTCCACCACCCCAAGTATGACTTTTACTTAGGGGTAAGCAAAAGTCTCAGTTGGTTACAACTCTTTGATTGGCATCAGAGTTACAAAATTCAAAACAGGCAGAGCAGCTCATATTACACAGCATGCACAGAGATGGTTTTCATTACGCATTAGGGCCTTGTGTTTGTGTCTGCACAATGACAAGCTAAAGAAATGGGCGGAGCTACTGTACAACTAACTTAGTTGGGAGAATTGGAACTGTCTGGGATGAGAATATTTCCCCTTTAAAGCTCTCATGACTACAAATCGACTTGGTTACTCACCAAACTGTCACCCGTGTAACTTGACAATGATATTAAACCTTCCATGAGTGAAATTGTTGACAAATTTTAGGCCCTACAAAAAAATGACACATAATCCCACTCCTTTGTTGCCTCAAAGTAGTCGAGTAGCAGATCGGTGTAGGCTAAACATTGCAGACTTGTGTGATTTTCATGAAAATGTGATGCAGAATAATTGCTGGAGGCTCAGTAAGTTGCCAAGAAGGAATTAGGTATAAAAAGTAAATAAGTGCAATGTAATGTTCATCGGTGTCTAATTATGACTACGTGATCACATGATATTGGAAATCTGTGACACATCATTATAATCCTATTTACTGGAAATGTCATAACGTTAGAGAATGTGGCCTTGTATTTGTAGCGTATTTTAATGCCTAGGCACCGATTGAGGGCTTACGCATAGGCTATGTACAGTACAGTAGGCTAGCAACAATCACTGGCACAGCAACACAGGCAGACAATGTTACTCTCACGGTAACATTGCACCATGACTGGAAAAAACTGTACTGCGACAGCCTAGGCCTATAGTTCAGGGAAAAAAATGTATGTGAGAAGTTGACTAGGCCTACGTATACCCTTAATAGCCCTCAATCAGTGCCTAGTACTGTATACTACACTCCATTAGACTACACTCCGAGTGGAATACTGTACAAAGCAGTTATTCTCTAAATTGACATTTTCACTCCATAAGATAGTACTGATAGCTAAGTAAGGGTGTGTCACAGATTTCCCATGTCATGCGCTCACATACTGTAATCAACCGACGAACACTAAATTACACTTATTTCATTTTATACCTTCCTTTTTGGCATCTTACACTGCGTGGTTTATTCTGCATGAAATTTTCGAGACTATTTAATTTCACCTGCAGTGTGAAGCCTACACTCATCTACTCCACTAATTGAAGGCAGCATATAGGAGTGGGATTACAAGTCATATTTTCATACCATTTATTCAAAATTTAACTCATAGAAAGTGTAATAGTATTCTTAACACTTACATCGGTGACAGTTTGGTGAGTAACCAAGTCGATTTGAAGTCATGAGAGCTTAAAGTTAAAGTGTTTCCCACAATGCCATGCTTGTGACTAAATCCTGATTTTGTCAATGTAGCGCCTAACGTTTGTACCACACGGAGCAAGGTGCCTATGGAGCGTAGTGTGTAGGGACTGATTGAGCACTGCAAGGTACCCTAGGGCTAGGCCACAGGCAGTTCTAGCATTTTTTAGTAGGCCTACTTAGCCTAGGCCTATATCCTTAGTCCTTGAACAAGACCGTGTATTACGTTTATGGTACTGGTAGAACCTACTCCATACACAGACAGAGTAAAACAAAGTGTAAGTGTAGCCTACGTAGCATAGACTAAAGTTAGAGTCCTGTTCAAGGACTACGTTAATACAGTAGCCTAGGCTATATATATCCGGTATCCAGTCCAAACGTCCCTTGGCTTTACCAAAACGTCGCCGCCATTTTGCTACCAAAACGTCCAGGCTTTTTACCAAAACGTCCCTGTGTTATTATAATATAACATATATGTAATACAAAAACGTCCCCGCGTACGATGCGTGAACACAATATAGGCGCCTTAGCAACACTCATTTTGTACACAGTTCAAAACGTTCAAGTGTAAATTTGTAGCAGATATCAGTGTTTTTGTTGTTTACGAAAGTTTGTTTCAGGCTTCCGAGTCGGCACAGTTAGGCTATATTGCGACATGACAAAAAAGTACCGTTAGTTAGCGCTAATTCATTTTCCTTGAAGTAACAGAAAAGTAGACAAAAAATAAAAACAATGCAAGGAATATGGATGATCTATCTACAAAACTATCATAAATAAAAGTAAAACTATAGGCTAAATGATTAAACCCGGGATGTTTTGGTGCGGGGACGTTTTGATGCGGGGATGTTTTCACCAATAGCGGGAACGGTTTGGTACGGGGACGTTTTGGTAAAAGGACATTTTAATAGGCCTATTTCCTAACTTAGTATTAACATAGGCTAGCTAGCTAGGCCCTAACGTTACAACTGCCCGTAGTGGACTGTACCGTGGAACCCCTTACCAAACAGCAAGTGATCTTGGTCTCGAGTATTATTATCTGGGAAGTAATTTTCACCGTGATATCTGACATCTTTACCGTAACGTGGCAGTTGGCAAGTCATATAGGCCTACTAAGCTTAAGTTAGAGTAAAGAAGTGTCTTCACCTTCCGCTACACCGTAGGCTAAGGCCTAACGTTACAACAAGTACAATGGCTGGTAGGCCTGGCCTAGGACCTACAGTAGCTATGATACGAGTATGATTTTTCGTAGGCACTCTTTCTGGCTTAGGGCTGCCTATTTAAGCGGACTTTTCCTCCAACAGTAATAATAAATTAGTAAACAATGCGCCTTAATGTATATCTCAGTTCTTACATGGCTTTAATTCTCATCTTTACCTGCGAATTTGGGCCGATATGATATGATATTATTATGCCATCGTCGCGTACGTGTACACCGAGTCGAATCCAGCTGAGTCGTTATTATCCAATGCTGTAATTCCACAATTTCCTACAGTAAATGATAAATTTCCTTTCATTTTGTCGGGATTGATAACTTTCTGATTTGATACCCTGCGAGATATCAAGTTACTACTATCACGAGCCAGAAGCATTGCTCTATTGCTCACGAACTATGTCCAAAGATGAATAAAATTGAATCAATTCATTATATACAACATAAACACTTTCAATTTCAGTAATCTGGTATAGTACTGTAATATGAGAATGGTGAGTTCTCATAAAACAGTAGGCCTACATTTCTATAACATGTCCCTTCAATTTTAACAATTTGCTATTTTCACGGATTTCAATTCATAATAAGTTTCCTTCAATCATTCGTAATTTTTCTGGAATTTAATTTGTGAAGTTCTCGATTTTATTAAAGTTCGGCAAATTTCCTTCAAAGTGGAAGCCCTAATTTGTGCGACGGACAAATGGTATACGTAACCAGAAACACTACACTGTACATATGGGACTTATACGTAACCAGAAACACTACACTGTACATATGGGACTTTCTTCTACGCAGAAGGGGGACATCTTTTCTTTGACGTATTCCGCGAAAACTATGGTCCCCTTAAGTTGATCATAGTGTAAAATGTCTCCGGGGACATAGGACTCTGAAAAAATGTCCGGCCGGACAAGAAAATAGTGTCAGATGTCCGGCCGGACAGTAAACTAGTGTCATATGTCCGGCCGGACGGTAAACCAGTGTCAGATGTCCGGGGAGACATTGAGCACTAGTTTTAAGTCCGGGGGGACCGTCATTACCAATTTCTAGTCCGGCCGGACATGGGGGACATTCTGCTCTTTTACAGCGCCCGGCTGTATGGAACGCGAATTACGCAAAGTTCGTCAATAACGGCGTCATCGTTAATAACAGCGATATACATTGAGGTAATAACGGCGTGATTATCAACAACAGCGTGGTAAATTTTGGTAATAACGGCGTGATTTCAAGTAACAACGTGGTAAATATTGGTAACAACGGCGTAACTTTAAGTAGCAACGCGGTGAGGGTGATTAACAGCGGCGTGATAAGAAGTAGCCGCGTACAGCAAGAGGTTAACAACGGCGTAATCCTTTTCAATAGCGAGCTGAATATCGTTAACGACCTTTTCGCGTTCAACAGGCTAAATGTAAGTAACCATGTAATATCAGTTAACAACGTGAAAGCAGTCAATGGCGCAAATACTATTAACGACGATGTAAACTGAAGCAACGTGGTAAATTTCGTTAACAGTGGCGTGATCAGAAGTAACCGCGTACTACAAGAAGTTAACAACGGCGTATTCGGTTTCAATAGCTAGCTAAAAGTTGGTAACGTCCTTGTCGCGGTCAACCGCTGATACAAGTAACCATGTAATATCAATCAACAACGTGCAAACAAGAGGTAGTGGCGCTGTTCTAGTTAACGCAAATACAATTAACGACGATGTAAACGGTAGCAACAACACGATTGGTAGTAACAACGCAATGTTTAATGGCGCTTGTAGTTAATGGCGCCGTTCAGATTCAGAAAGCTGCTGGAGGCGTGGCCTAATTGTTTTCACTTAGCTTTGCATTCCAGCGCGGTTTTTGAAGTAGAGAATTCTTGTCATCTTGTTTTATAGGGCTCGGGGAGGCGGAGATGTTTACTATTATCCTTGAATGAGCTCTGGTGAGACCGGACGTGTAAAATGAGTACTTTTAGACTGTCGACAGAATTTAATTGCTTTTTGCTTGTCAGACTTATGCCAGCTAATATCAATTGTATTACCTGTGTGGCAGTTGGGCAGCCCTAGGATCATAGGCTGCGGGTGGCTACTGTATAGAATGTGGTTGGCTAAAGAGTGTGTTAAACGTTACCAGAAAAAGGGGTTTTGACAGTTGAGCAAGTTGGCTGTATCACCGTGTAGGCTATGTACCGCTATCTTTCGGCGTTTATAAAGATGAACATGAAGGACAAAATGAGATACCACGTACGAGACAAAAATCTGATTTGGGAGCTCCTTATAAGGGGGGGGGGGGGCTTAACAGTATCAGACAATTTTGTCTGAAAAATTCTTTGCACACAACTGATTGTGGTACAGTAGTTCAAAACCCCTTTCGCAGTGTTTTTCCGGAATTTTCAGTAAAAGCTACTGACCACAAACGACACAAACTACCAAACCTACGATACTACATTCGTACAGAGAGTTCTGTACTAACAATCCCCGCTGGTATGGGTTTTTACGATTTACAGACCTGTTAGCTAATCGAGTGTTGTATTCAAGGTCAATTCGTTGTAGCTCCGAGTCCATGATCAGGTTGTCTCAGTATGGCTTCCTGCTTATTAGGTATTTTGAATAAGTAATTTACAGAGACTTGAGGTTGTTATCTTGTCTTTGGATTCTGGTAACAGTGTTAATGTAGTACGGCAAGTGAAGTCATTCGTAGGTTGGATATCAAGTGTACTGTGTGTGGAATGCCTAAATTCTTAGCTTGATAACAGTCACAGTTGGAGTGTAGTAAGTATTTCTAAGTTGGGGGAGGGGTAATAAGTGGGGTTTTGAGGTCTCTTTTCTCTGCCCAATATAATCTTCATATAATTTTAGTTAGTGGTAGGTGAGAAAAAATGTCCTTCAAGTTAAAGATAAAACTTCATGCAGTTTCTACCATGAACCAGAGAGTTGCCCGGGTACTCTCTGCATGAACATTGCTAAAATGGAGATGCAAAAGAATTGTCCGAAGTATGATAGGCAATTATCGATCTGCGATGACATGCGTTAATACAATTTCAGGTAAAAGGTAAATAATAACCTTGCACAAACAGTCATTCTCAGGTCTTCAAAGAGTTGGCAATGAAAATGACGATGAAAATGAAAATCATCATAAAGTTTTCCATTCGATTGCTTCAATTCTTTCAAACGACACTTTACTAGAATGTTGTACGGGCCTATTACGAGAACATTTAAATACCTAAACGGAAACAGGTTGGGGTACTGATCCTGACCAATGAGTGCAAGTACCTGTCGTAGTAGTCTATGGGTATACGGCCGGGTACCGGGTTACATGCGCATAGCCAAGGAGGTTCAGAGGTTCGGGCAAACTCCCCTTTCCAGTGAACCACTCCTTCACTTCAGCGACTGAGCTGCCCCCTTCACCCGTCTTCGCACCCAATTGCAATCGGATACCACGGTGGTTCCCAACTTTTTTCAGCTCACCTCCCCCTTTTATGAATGGGGTTGGGCAAACGCCCCTTCTCCGTCTATAGCATAGTTCTGTTATGAATGAACGACAATAACAGAAACAAATATTGAGGTTAAACCTACACATGGGTCTACCTTACGGAATCCTTTGTCGTTCGAACCCATCCCCTCCCTTTCAACAATCGGAGAGGGCCATTATTTTGATCCTTTACCCGATCCCAGACCGGCTCTCGTTGGGCCAGGCTGCATGTATTCTTCAAGCAAAATTTTTCGCGCACAAGGCTCCCCCTGGAGTGTGCTAAGCCGTACCATCTAGTAACCTGTACCTAACTTAGCCTAAGCTTTATTAAAATCCTCAAATGTTCTGCAATAAAAAAATCTTTTAAACTTTTTATGATAAAATACCAAATTCTGATCTGCATAAACAAAAAAGCAAATTTTGTTCAAAATTCCCAAATTTTTGGCCCGTTCCTTGCCCCCCCCCCCACAAAAAATTACTTTCGCAATTTTTCGACAACCCGTCACTTTGTCGGAGCCTTGGGTTGATGGCCCCAGACGAGAAGCTTGCCACCCCTGTCCGGCAAATCATGGCTCTGTCCATGGCTCCTCTTTTAGCTCCCTTATCCAGCCTAGCGAACCCCTCTGGGAAATCCTGGTTACCCGCCTGGGTTATATGCAGATATGATGGGATACTGGCAGTATTGTCAGAATCACGTCAGTCTAGGCCTACTCGTGACATGGCCCACTTATTTAAAAGCCGATCTTAGCATGCCGTTTCATTTCACACAACAATTGTTTGCAAACATATACTATAGGTTAATTTAAACAATGGGTGACTTTTAAAATTTTGATTCTTCCCCACATATTGTTTGTCTAAACTAAGCTGGCCATGGTTCAAATTGATAGCAAACTTCCCGCAGACGATGGAATCCCTATGATCCAGTAGCTTTTGATTGAAAATACCGGAAAAATACTGCGGACAGTGGCGTCGTGCCCATTGGGGCCCGGGGGCACAGGCCCCCCAAATTTTGTCAAGGGTGTCATAAAATTTTGTCTGAAAATGCATTTCAAAACCCTTCACATGTCAAGTTAATATGAGAAGTTAACTGTTTTCGAAAAATATAGCTCAATGGAGTTATGTTTACCCCACTAGCATGGACGGAGACCATGGGACTCCGTGTGGACTTCATCATAAGTAATGAAAAAAGTTTGCTAAAAGGTACAGCAGGATAAATTTTCCTCATGATCTGATGGGTAGTTTTCGAAAAATTGGAAAAAAATAATAATCAGTTCAAATACAGTCACAATCAGTGGCATACGCAGGGGGGGGGGGCATTGGGCCATGGCCCCCCTCACTGATGCCATTTTTTTTTAGTTCCTAAAAAATACGTAAATTCTTTAACAAATTTTACTTCAAAATGTAGCATATGTGGCACCAGATTGCATATAAGGACACCTAATATTTCAAAAAATTTTCAAAGGGGAGGGGGACACCCCCTCCCCTTAGACCCCTCCCCAGGCCGGCGATCACACAACATACTGCATGCCCCCTCCCCTTCAGAGAAATGCTGGGTACGCCACTGGGTTTGCAACATGTTTTCACAGGTTTTACCTGCAAAAAGTGTGGCAACTACTCCCAATGTTAAACAACTTGGTTTCTGAGACTAAACCTGAGACATAAAATTTTACAAAGAAAATGTGTGTCAAACCTGTGTCTAGAGTGTTCCCAATACACAGGTTTGCCATGTGTTTCGCCTATGAAAACCGGAGGTTTGTTTGTTTCAGATGAATGATCTGCATGGCATAGGTTTACTCAAGTATTCTTGAAAGGGAATAAAAGCTGGTGGATTTTGTTTTTTTGAAAGATTTAGCTTAAGCCTGGGGGAATGGAGGGTATTTGTAAAGAATTGGATAGTGAATGACTTATGTAAAACATCTTGAATACTAGTTGTGTGGATATAAGTTCTTCTTCAGCATTAATTTTGTTGATTTTGTTACTGTTGTAATGGTCTTCCGTATAATTATAATGTATGTAATTGTTGTTACAAGAGAGTTAAGTTGTTTTCTTGTAAAAATTAACCAACCCACCCAACCTCTTATCATCATATCTTACAGGCTGCCCTTTACGGAACTGCTCAATCCATTCCTGATCGCTCCATCATCACCGACATGGCTCGAGGTTATCTGGCAGCTTGTTACAATACAGCCATGGGAGACCAAAACTGAAACATAAACAAACTGGAATAAATTTGGACTACAAGGGTTTCTGTCTCAGGAAAAGCTGCTGTTTGCATTCTTTCCAAGAAGTCATTGGGGAAACGGTTAAGCTTTACTCTTTGTTTCATATTTAGACTGGTTTCATCAACTCATTGCTTTTAATGACTCAATTCTCATGGAATAATTTTCTGGCATTACTTAAATTAATCTTTATCATCTTTTACTTTGAGCTGCAAACTTCGACATAGACACTTCATACTATAGACTGAATGCCATACTGTACACTAATGTGGTTGTCTGCAGTATGTTGCCACAGTTCGCCTGTTAGAGCATGTGTATTAGCTCCATTCTTTTAATGCTGTCGTATAAGGCTTGGCTTTGCCGGTGTAGCCTTGCCTACCATAGACCAACTGTGCATAGTTTATAAGTATAGGCCTACCAAGATGGCGTTTGGTGGCAACACTGTTGGTCATGTGATCCTTGCATCATTAGCTAAGGAAATATATGCCTGAAATTACAGCATGTTTTAAAGCTATGGGTTCTACTAAAGTGCATTTGTTGAGGTTAGTGTATTAGTTTGTTATAGCAGCAGATTTTTCTTTTGAGAGGAGAATTTAAAATCATAATTTCAAATCTTCTAATATTGGACATTTTTTAAGTTTTCGTGATATAATTAAGTAAAAAAGGAGTGGTAGCTATTTCCCCTTCTTGGAGTTTTTGTTTTGACTGCAGTGACTTAAAAAAACAGAGTTTGTATTAAAATCATGATAGTGAAACACTGTGGTCAAGGACATCAATATTTTACGAAACGAAAACCTTCACTTTTTTTTTTAGTTTGGAAGTTGAGGGGAGGGCGTAGTCACAGAACTGTCTCTGTATGTTCTAGTGAAGCAAATTATGCACTATAAATTTGGCTGGCACGGAAAAATTCTAGAAATATTGTGATCCCTCTGATAACAGTGTGAGGATGGTGTGATGCAAGAAGACTTTCTAATTGGCATTACTGTTTAGGTAGAAGGGGAAGGCTGAGGGAAAGGGGGTTAAAGGTCAGTTAAAGGAGAAACCAAAGCTATATGTTACAAAGATATGGTGCTTTGGTGTTTGCGTACTTGTCAGTCTCCATTATATATGTTGGGGTTGCGTTGTGCTAGCTGGAATTGGCCTCTGTAAAAGTGGTTGGGTCTTCGCATGGCATGCATAACATGGCGTCAATTTCAATAAAGTTTGTCATTGCTACACAATTTTCCTGCGGGAATTAAAGTATGTGTGGGATATACAACTTCTATCTAGTGCATGTACCATTTACTT
>JAODAE010011099.1:0-10322 GCA_027574725.1 Parastichopus regalis
GCGTACACAGGTGGGGGAGGGGAAGAATTGGGCCATGGCCCCCACTGATGATTTATTTAGTTCCTAAAAATAGAAGAAAAAAAATTTAAAAAACTTACTTCAAAATGTAGCATATGTGGCACCAGATTGCATGTAAGGACACCTAAATTTTCAAAGGGGAGGGGACTCACCCCTTGCCCCTGACCCCAGGCCGGCGATCACACAACATACTGCATGCCCCCACCCTCAGAGAAATCCTGCGTGCGCCACCTGTTCTTAGTCAAGTCATTTTATTAACCATTCTCTTCAGATGAAACTCTGTTAAAAACAAATCTAATTTCCAGCAAAAGTCAATTATAGATAAAATGGATGTTTACTGATGGGAAGTCAGTCTCAAGATGTCAGGAACTTACTTGAAACATTCAAGAGACTACTCTAGGATTGACAGTTCCTCCGAGCGGAAATCTGGGGTTGTTCACAGTTGTGTGCAGCTGAACAATGGAGGATTGCTTGTAAACAGGAAGGCAATGTTGTTGGGGTAAGAAAGCAAATATTATCTTCAAAGAAGAGGATGCAATAAGTATTACATGACAATACCGAGTTAGATAATTTTGTAACCTGACACCAGGAAATCTGTTATATTCTGTATCGCATCATAAAAAGCAATACATTAAAAAGAAAAATGTTATATGCAAAGACAGTCTCATACTTCAGGAAGATGCATGTTCTTTCCCACTTTTATGAGAAAACAAAATCAATACTGGAGTTACTTGCGAGGGAGGGGGTGGGGGCAAAGACATGTATACCTTCTTTTCATGTGTACTGAAGTTCAGCTTTTGCTGCAAAAGTTATTTGCACACTTTAACCATAGTTAAATGGGAACTTGGGATGGGGGGCATAGTAAACCCAAATAGCTTGATAAATCATAAAAAAGCCAGTATTGTGAGAAAAGACAGCAAATGCCTAAAACATAAAATTCACCTAGGTGGAAAGCATGTTGATTTTAAACAGGCGCATCGCTAATCTAAATACAGCGAAGATTCTCGAGTGTTTTGGGCACATGGCCACTTTTACTGGCACTTTGAAGTAACAGAACCGTAACATCCAAACTGTATTTGAGTGATTTGTTCTCATATTTAAAATAATGGTCATTCAACCTTTCCGGTGAGCCTTTAATTCACACCTTGCATGCAGCAATACTGAGGGAGAAAATAAACACATAACTATATAAAGTTTTTAGGTTGAACTTGGTCCAGCAGTCTCATTCTCTGAGGTTCCATGATGTGCAAATCTAGAGCTCTGCCTTCTAAGAGCCTCCTGCAAAGATGGTCTGGTGAAAGAAGAGCTCACAGGTTCTGGAACATTTTGTAGTCCTACAATCTGATGGCGAAGGTCCACACTGTTCTGTACAGCCTGAACCACCTCTTCCATTAGGGTATTAACATACTCTGTGTTGTGAGAGACAAGAAATGAAGGGAAGGTTTTGACAATTGAAGATCAATTCTACATGGTTGACAGGTTGCAAGGATGACAAGGACCAGTATCAATAGTAGCAGAATATGTAAATAAGAGTTCTGACATGATTTTACAAAAATACTTTCATTCTCTACTTATGTCACTGGCACTTCTGCTTTGAAAAATATTGCTATTGTTGAGAGCTGGTACATTGTAAAGACACCACGTGGCACTTAGATCTACCCTGCCCCACTTTGCAGCTTTTCCCTCCTCCCCCTTAGTAACTTCTGTAACCATATTTTCCCCCCTCATTTTCCAACATCCTTGTACTGCAACTGTAATTTTCTAAGGAATAAATCAACCAAACATTGCTAAATTTTTATTTGTTTCTGGTGCTTTCATGTACTTTGAAAGTAAGTGTAGTACTAACCAAATGTTGCAGGACTCTGTACTTCTCTAAGAGTGTAATCACCACCTTTAGCACGAGGGAAGTCAATGCTGTAGATCCTCTCACCCGTCTGTGTAGTTGCTGGGTCCCTGTCACCATTTTCGTTGTAGTGCATGGCTGCGAGGAGCAATCTTTGAAGAAACAGAAAATGAAGTATTTCATAGTGCTCAGTGATTGCACTAAGTCTCAGAACGTACAGTGGAAAATCCCCCCTCCAAAAAATTTGGCTGAGACGGGGGGGGGGGTCTCAAAAGGATGGTAACATAAAAAGTATAGTTTCCACAATTAATTTTACCAGCAGGTGTGGGAAGTATGAATGCAGATTTGAAATGGGCAGGATCGTTAATGAAAGCGTGTCACTCAGCCGCTAAATGTGGGCAATGTTACATAGCAAACTTGTGAATGACTAAGACATTTCAATCTACTATTCTGACTGTCTCAGTTCTTGTAAATTATACATACCTGCAAGTCATGCCTTCATATGAAAAGACTGTGAGTTTCGGGGCAAAGAAATTGATCAACGAATGAAATGCTTCCACCCTTGAAGTCTGCTGCTTAGGAGACATCATTTTCACATCGTTTTTAAGCCTGGTATTGGTAAGCACCTCACACAATCTCTCACATGGCTCAGAACCTGTGTTTCATGAACAAAGAACAACAGGCTGCTTAATTCTTAATCATCACCATGTCAGCTGGTATACAAACAATGAATGTTTATGAGTGCGATAGTATGAATAATTTCATAAGTTGAAAGATTGAACGTTCTATTCAACGAGGTGAAAAATATGACCGTGGGTTAGTACCGAATAACCCGTGGCATGTGACAACCAATCCTCCAATCAGATGTATCGAAATTAATAAGGTGTTATATAATATTACTTAAAACCTGACATCATGTAGCAACATTTCAGTTAATAACCGAAATGTTGGTATTGTAAACCTTATGCTATGAGCACCTAATGATACTGATAACTGTACAACACTCTACATTTAGAACAGAATTTTGGGGATGGAAAAAAATGTGAAAACGTTAGAATCACCCAACAAACACTTAAAGTTTGGATTGATTGAATTATCAATTCCAATCACAATCGTTTTTGTTTGTGGAGGTATGCTTGCTATTCATTCAACTTCACGCGCACAAGAATAAAATACTGCCATGCTACAAGCTTCAACACAGCAAATATTACTATGCTTACTTGGCATCAACCATTTTCTGGGCCTTTCTCCTTCCAGTGGTGGGTGGGCACATTCTTGGAAGAGTGGTCCATCATGTCCTGTGTGTACATTCTGAATGTGGTTGGTGATGGACAAAAACTTGTCCAACATAAGATCGGGATTTCCATCAGGGGTGGAGGATGCAGACCAGTACAGGTGATTGGTGACACTCTTGCACCACTCATTAACTGCTTCACAGTTCCTCCTCTTCCCGACTGCTAGTATTTTCTTTTTTAAGGCTGAAAACAAAGATTGAATAACATTTTACATGTAACATGTATACAAACATGCATTCATACAGCAGGATACGCAAACAACCAGGGACACAATTTACCATAGTTTGCTGTTGCCTAATCTTTCCAATATCCCTCCCTGGTTCACCCCAAACAAACGGACACGTACACACCTTCAAAATTACTGAGAAACAAAGTTCTTTGCATAATCATGAAACTTGTATGAATGAAAGCCATCTACACCAAGAGCATCAGAATTGATTGGGTGAGACAAACAAAATGAGATTACCTTGGTTACATTCACACAAAGGAATATGACAAAATAAAACTTACACTTTGCAATATGCCAGACATCATAGTAGTGCTTAATCTTGTAACACAGCAGATTCTCACGGATCCACTTGGCCACCTGCAGATGTCTGTCAGTGATGATGCATTCAATTTCCAGACCTGCCATTATAGCTACCTCTAACAGCCACTTCACTGTCCTCTTTAAACCCTCTAACTCCATAGCATTGCTGCTGCTGACCTCATTTTTCTGGAGAGAGAAAACATTGCATCTAATTGAAATTTTGATGTAAATAGTTTGAAGTTACAACCCTAAATGGAAAACACTGGTGTCACAGGCCATTTTTGTGACAGCCACATTACAGTATTCTCATCCTCACTGGTGATTAAGAAGAGACTTGCCTTCTCTATTGATCCTTTGTACCATGACTTTACAAACCATTGTTTTGTAAATTCAGGATTTCCTTTGGACTTCACACTTATTTTTACTTTATGACAGAGATACGAAACAGATGTTACTTACCTGTACAAGACTGATGTTCATGATCTTGTTTGTGTTTAACTCCATCAAAGTGTAGGAGCCAAACTTTGCTGTGTGTCCAGGACTGTCAGACCTCGCATCACCCCCCAAAACTAATGCCTTGTCCAAGACCATGAGCTGACTGATAAACTTGTGCTGTGCATCCTCCCACACTTTGACAATGGCAGGCTGCAAAAAATCTGTTTGGTGCCGGAAAAATGTCCTTATGTTGGGCACTTTGCATCCCATGTGAGTTAACACTCTGAGCGTCTTTGTTGGACTTGCTCCAGCGAAAAGTATGGCCCCTGAAAGGAGAAAATTGCCTGCTGGAGTGTTGGCAACAAATGGCTGGCTATGCCATGAGCGCTGCCAAGAGCATGATGGGCATGTCTGCTTGATGGACACCATCGTCCCAATCACAGCTGTGATTACTGCACTCGTAGCGTGACAGCAGTTCAGGCAAATGGTAAAGAGGGACAGCAGGCAAGACTGGAAAACAATAAATTTACTTTCCTCCCAAATCTTTTTCTCTTCTGTATCACTGCTGTAAAAATAAAAAAAAAAGAAGAAAACATCTTTGCAGCATTGTTCAACTTTTTTTTTTTTTTGATTTTTAACTGATGAAAGAACAACTTGGGTGCAAAAAGTCTAGAATTACAAGAATATATTCCAGATGTTGGAAAAAATCATATTTATTCAACTCTCATCTTTATAGCTTATTCCATTGCTTTGGTGCAAAATGTTGAAAGATATTCACTTAATTTGAAATTGTGGATTGTGCAATAATCTGTGACATCCTTGTACAACTCACATTACCTGCCTTTCTTTCCTTTTAAAACTAAAATGTTTATATAACCTTGAAAAGTTTACTGTTTTCTTAAATAATATGTTTTGTGGAGAGGACTTGTATAGTCAAGTCACACCATGAGAGTAAGACAGTGATCATATTTTGGGACAAGGTGCAATGGCTTTTGAAAAACAATAAAAAAAAATCAAAGATACTAATTTGGGTAGTACAAGAATGACATCACAAAATGTTGCACAATCTACAATTTTAAAGTGAGTGAATAAGCTTCAACATTTTATATCTCAGCTCAGGAATGCCCTATGGAGATGGGATTTGGACTGGTATTTGATTTCATTTTTCAAACTTTGTGAGATATGTTTTTGAAATTTGTGACTTAAGATACACTTTACTAAATGAATGCTGAAAGGGGGGAAAAATCTATAAAAAAAAAAATTCATGTCCTACAATGTAAAATGTTTATTCATCCAATTTCAAGTGATGTAAGGAAAAAAAAATTACTTTTATCTGGTCCACAATTGTTGCTCCCAACAGGAATTCATTTCTACAAAAACACTTACCTGTATAATTCTGAATCAGAAGATGGACTTTCATCTGATGGTGGTTTATAATCCTCATCAGTGGTGTTCTCTGGAACAGGAGGACTTTCCCTATCATTGTCATCTTCTGGGAGCCTCTGGTCATCATCCTCTGGAGGGTTCAAGAGGTTGCACTGTGCCTCTGACTCCACAGTTGACTTTGCACCCCTCTCGTCGACAACATCAGTTTGAGTTCCTGAAATCATGTGTAATAGATTATCAGATCAAATACAGTAGTACCTGACAAGGGTATCAAAGATTTTAATAACTGGTAATATTTACCATGAGTCGTGTATGATGTCTGTGGTACTAACATTTAAAACCAGGATAAATTGGGACCATTCAAATGACTGGCAATCAAACAACATGCTTGACTACAAACTACATAGAAGAACAATATAAGGAGATTTATGAATTTATGATGAACCATAATAGCCCACTTCCATTAGCAGTGTCAAAGTAACAATGAGTAACAAACTGCATGGAAATGCTTGCCAACAGACCTTGTCTTGAGGATTTCCAACTGAATAAGTGTGTTGTCTTTAGGAAAAACAACAACTTATTGCTTTAAAGGGCAAAATTAGTCACCACAGAGTTACTTTGAAACAACAGCTGAAACTCAGAAACACATTAAGTTATTATCTCACTTCAAGTGTCTTTCATGATTAGTCAGAACATGAATATTGTGTACTCAAGGTAGTCCAAGGAGTGACACTGAATGAATTTCACAACTGTCATGTATTGCCTCCTATAGCCTCAATAAACATTATCTTTACACACTACTACATCATGGTACACTGCATACTGTAGGTTAGTGAAACAGCTTTGGACAGCTTTTACCAGGACTTGAGCTACCTGTGACAAATATGGGAGATTTACTACATTACTAATGCTACAGTATGACTAAGTACAGTACATTGTTGTCCATTCCTGGGAAGGTCATGTAATACTGTTGACTACTCACTGCTCTGTTTTACTTTTATCACTCAGAAAGAACCAACCATTCTGTTTTTTCTTTTTTTGTTTTGTTTTGTTTTGCTTCCCGCATCCATACCGTACCTCTGGCTGTAACACTCAGCTGGAGGTGGAACCTTCGGCCATTTCCTTTCTCATATTAACTACAGAAAATGAAAGGGAAGCTGTACAGTATTTACCTTTATTTATGCCTGTACCATGACACTGAAGCCTCTTGGATCTCTTTTTCACAGGTCTTGGCAATACAGTCAACTCTGTCTGCACATGTCGTGTTGAATTTCTTGGTTGCAAAAACTGAAAAGGAAAAGGAAATCCAATCCTTAATCTCATTTACATGTGTGTCATATATGTACTATATCCCATCTCAGTGTTGGTGTAGACCGTGTGTTTGGTCTAGTGGTAGAGCATCCGCCTCTCACGCGGGAGGCCCGGGTTCGATTCCCAGGACTTTTGTTGGCTTAGAGCAATATTCTTAAATAATTATTAAAACATTCTTTTGAAACAATGAAGCATCATACAGTACAAAGTCATTAATGTTGTGATACAGTAGCTCTGACATTTTTGCAGGCCCGTAGTCAGAAATTTGCCAAGTAGGGGACGAAGCCTGTAGGCAAACTATCTAAGCATAGCGCGACCATAGTTTGGCGCGAAGCGCCAAGAAAATTTTGGCCAGAATGCCCCCCCCCCAGATCGCTACAAATGGCACTTCCCCGGTCTTGTAAGTTGCATCTAAACTTTTTCTATTTTTAGTTGCGAGCGATATCATAAAAACATCATTACAAAAATACAAAAAATATGCTCAATGGGGGGGGCTGCCCCCTTCGCCTCCCTCCCTTCTCGGCTACGCGCCTACATTTTTGCTTAACTTACTATATCAGAACCTTCTTCAGATGGCTGTTCTTCTTGACCAGTAGGAGACTCTTCAACTTCGCTCGTGTGTCTTTCCAACATCTCCTCAACCATCTGAAATTGTAAACAGCCAAATACAAGATTTTTTACAACTTTACTGTACGTGTAGGAACCCTGCTTGGGGTGATACAGTATTTATTTTAAATAGAAATTGTTACCAGCATGGCATCCTTATTTATATTTCACTGCATGAACTTGCCACACCCACAGTGTGGGTTCTGATATACAGTCAGTGTAAATGTACAAAGAAATCGTAGGCCTGAAGCTCTGTCTCACCTTCACCCAAAACCTGTCTCCCTGCTTCCTCCCTCACCTCATTAAATTGCATCCCAATATAAATAATATGACCATTCGAGTAGCTGTAAGATATATATTTCAAAAACGTGAGCTTTTCAATACTTTATATTGATGCTGGTTCCACTTCAGGCCACAATTAAAAATGTACACAAGCTGTGGGCTCTTCCAATAGGCCTATAATCTGAGGCGTGTAACCCTAAATGTAATCCCAATCTTAGCATTATTCTAACCTTGACTTTCATGCTTACTTGTCACAATATACAGAATAACAGTTACTTTATTGGAACATATGATACAGCAGTCCCTGTAGCTTCATACATAATTGTAGCACAATCAACCAACTAACATTTCATTTTAACTTTACCACAGCATAAATTCATTTTTGGAATTATCCCATTGAAAGGCCTTGTTCATTGTGCCTATCTTATCCTCTTCTTTCAGATAAAAATTTCACATGCCTATGCTTAGCCCTCTAACAGGACTATGTGTTAACTGTCAATATGTTACATGGCCATGGTACAGTGCACTTGGTCAGGTAAAATAATGCACAGCCCTGTTCCAGGGTTACACTGAAAAAAAAAAAAAAATAAAAGGAATCTGATTATAATAGCACTGACGAAATTTTGCACTGATAAGTAGCGTAAGCAAATAAATACTGAAAGTGACAATAGGCTTATATGTCTACCGCAAAGTGCAAATGTACATGACCCACCAAATCATGAGTGTGACCTCTTTCCATATTTTTACTCCTCACTATTTTTGAGCATGGAAATTTTAGGACGCCTACATACTACATACCGTATATTCTCTAAACACCCGGGGGGCGTTGCATTTTTGAAAAGAGGGGCGTTTATTTGAGGGTGTATTTTAATTAAAAAAACTTAATGCTAAAGCATACATACGCTATAGTATCTTCAAATGAGCTCCGAGTTTTGTACATGTAGATGTAAAGGTTAACTTGCAGAGCAAAAAAGGCCTGGCTTCCTTGCAGTGTTGCAGTTTCCCTGTAACTGTTGCTACTATACCATATAGTCCCTTTGTTTTTAATGAAAACCTCAAAAAATTTCGACTTCTCCCTCGGCAAATGACTACTGAACAACTGTTTCGCCTTTCAAAAATTTGCAGGGGGGCGTTTATTAGAGGGGGAGCGTTTATTAGAGAATATACGGTAGTGATACCAGGCTATAGCTCTGCACACTGATCAGTATGATGAAAATAAATTTAGAGTTCAAGTCATAACCTTATGCAAAAGATATTGGGTACAACACAATAGTGTTACCATAATTTGTAAATACTTCCCAGTTTGGACGAGAAGTAGGTTCTATGATGGTGTCACTTGGTGTGAATGTCAATCTTAGCCCATGGCAAGTGAGGCCCTTCCTGAGACAAGTCTGTACTCTAACCTACAGTAGCCTAAGAACTTAGTATATGATTGTGTACAGATCAATGCGATCGGCACAATCAAAGTGTAGGCCTAGTTTACAATTACAAACCAACCTTTTTTCTTGCCCGCTTAATTGATGCAAGCCTTGGTTTCTTAGAAGGCCCTGCTTCATCAGTTTGCACACAAGGAGCTGAGGAGCTCGGTCCAGGCCTCGACGTATCTGCAAGGTTATGCATAGGAGCAGGTCTAACGATAGTACTTCTACTAGTACTAGCACTACTCGTCGTGGGGGTCACTACGATGCTTTCAGTACTGACGTTAGCACTTGTATCACTTCCGCTATGACTCGTACTCTCACCCAACGCTGGGATATTTCTTTCCCCCTCTGACTCTGAGACAGCAGGGACTTTTGGAGGCACAAGTTTAATTGTCGGTGTTTTTCCTGCCAAAACTTCTCGTCGGCAACTTATGCCGAGTTTACGTTTAAGTTCCACCGAAGGGTCGTAGCAATCGGCAGTGAAGTGTCCACTACATATAACACTAGTCGCCGATGGGCCTTTGAAATCAGCACGAGTGTTTTGGACAAAACGCGTCCATGCTCTTCGTGTTTTCTCTTCCTTTGGAAATAAATGTAGTGTGTATCCATCTTTGGTGGTGTTGGAACACCCTCCTACTACACATCTGCCGGGCATAATGAATTTAACCCACTAATTTTGGCTTTAAATAACGCGTGATTCGATCGTTCACAAGTCTTGACTCTATGCGTGTGCACTAGCCTATATGCAATTGCACAATATAATCACACATGACCACGGTCCGTCCCCGACTTGACGTCATAGCCTAATTACCATATTTCTGACAAAGTTTGTTGTTTTCTGAATTCAGCCTCAAATATCCCTCAACTTCACTTTTTTATTTCTCTTGATAAACTTCATAAGAATGCGTGATCTTGGTCTCATTTGAAAGCTATGACTATGTAGAATACAGTGATGCTGTTGAAATATGGTCATGTCATAGGCTCTTTAACAATGGTCAAGAGATGGAGTGCAAACCATGACGAATGTATGCGAAGTGCGCCAAAATTTTTCATTAAAAGAGATTTCCTTGATGAAACCTGCATTCAGTCTCACCAAATGACCTTTGACCTTCACCAAAAACAAACAAGATCATCCACCTTATGTGGCTCATTTACATGACACCAATGAGATTCATCAATATATCCTTTCTTGAGAT
>JAODAE010022166.1:0-10257 GCA_027574725.1 Parastichopus regalis
GTTAACAGAAAGAAAGCTATTGTTTTTGATGGAGGTCAAAGGTCATGTGAGGTCACCAGAGGGCAAATACTGAACTTCTTCTTAAGTAAGAAACCAAGATATTGATAATATTTTTATTTTTATGTAAGTGAAAAGGGGGATTTTACCCTCCTTCTGGAAGGAGGGGGTGGACAAATCCCCCCTTTCCCCCCTTGACGGAAACCCTGCTCTTGCTTCATTGTATTTGCATTAGTGTGGCACTGAGTAGGAGCTGCATGGGGTGCCTTGAGGGTGCCCAGAACAGCATGACTCAAGGCAAATTATATGTAGCAACTTAGCAAGGGTTAAGTGGCAGATATACGTACGTATGTCTGTGGTATGAGTTTGATTCTTGATAAATGTGTGGTACATGATCAAGAGTGGCCCTATGAGTATTTTCCAGTTTCTTTGAATCTGTAGTCCAATTTGGGTCTACTACTGTAGTAGGGTTGCTTTATCAGATGGGGATAGCTCCTATGCAAGAACCATCATTTCACACAGTACTGTAGGCTACTCACCGAGTAAGTAAGCTAGGCCATTTTGACATCACTTAACACTGGGAGATGTGAAAAAAAAAGTAAAAAATAGGCAACATGACAATCCTGAGTTGTATATCTCATCACTAGCACAAATGCCATTCATTGTGATAAACAGTATTGACAGGTACAGACTCACAGCATCAGTGAACCTGATACCTGTGGATAACCATTTTTCAGGTCTTTGACCTTTACTGCTATTGGTCTAAGAGAAAATTTCCAATTTTAGGATGCATACAGTGTACCTCTTCACCAAGATTTAAGAAATTTGGTCCAGATAGCCAACTACTGTGGTAGAAACTTTGGACACACAAAGTATTGGCCTTTGACCTGTAATGTGACCTTTGACCTTGATTGCCATAGCAACCATATGTTTAGTGAAACTTCACACTCAAATGTGTGTAGTTTCATGTCAGTGCAATATTTTATCTTGCAATCTTAGCCAAAATACAAATTTTACCACAATTTGACTTTTAACAATTAAGTGGGCGTGCAAGACCCGATTTCTCACCTAGGGCCAGGGTGCCTTCCCTACTACAGTAAGTTTGAAGAGAATCAGTCCAACCTTCTAGAAGGAGTTTGTGACATAACTTTTGCTTAAAAAAATATGCATGCTCTCTTTCATCACGTGACTTTTTATCTCCATTGCCATGGCATCCACACAACACATTATCTCTCGAGGGAATTTTGATGTAGTTCAATTAAAGTTACTGTAGGTCAAAATGTGAAAAGCTTGAATGACTATCTTCAGAATAAACAGTGGATCTAATGCTGAATATGTCAATACCTCAAAACCTTCAATAAATGCAGCATATTGATTACAAGAGGGATAGTCACAAATCATTTAAATGTGAAAACCTCATAAGCTTTACAGCAGGTATTGGTTTCATATATTCATGTAATATGCCCCAAAATGGAATGCATGATGGTACTGTACTTCATGATAATGTAAACATGGAGTTCGTCTGCTTCATCAGTGACAGTATGATCTGAAGATCCTAAAATGTATCTGCATAAAGACATCAACTTCACCATGAAATGACACCAACTCAAAACTACACTTATAGAATTGTTTCAGTGGCTATGGCTTAGCAAGCATTGGCCTTCTTTGTTTTATTTATTTATTTTTTATATTTTCTCTGCAGACACACTATTTGGAAAGTTTCCATAACCATGTTTATATGTGTGCCTCGAAACGCTAATCTTCTGGGTAAGTGCTGAAATACTTCTTTTCATTATAAGGGGTCCATAAAGATCTTTGTGTGGAAAGCCATTTTGCATTAAATATTCAGTACACTATTTCAATTTAGTTTAGTGAGAGTTAGAGCATCAAGAAGAACAACAAAGAAAGCAGCCCAAACATGGTTTGATGCAAGATATGCCACTCATTCCAACAGATACAGATCCTCATCAGGTGGGGGAGGAGTTGTAACAGCTGTTTTGGCCACGTGTCCACATACTGTACTATACCTCCAATAAAAACAAATAGATGAGCTGCCTTGAGTAATAAGGAATACTGTAGGTGTAGTGGTGCATGTTATCACCAATACACCTCTTGAGATTTTTCTGTTGCTGAGATTGTAGTTGAAGCAACCTACTGTATGTATATGAATCTTATTGTCATTTGCTCTTTGTAATTATGATGGGTACATGCAACAAGAAATAGGCTGGCTGCGATTGATTTTAATCATCAGCATGACCGTGCTAATGCACTGGATTCAGAATGGAAATCCTAAGTGAGTTTGTTGAAATCATATTGACTTACATTCAATTTACGGGTGTGTATATTCATTGTTTTGTGTACTCGTGTAGTTGCTGGACATAGTGTGCTTAGTCATAAAATACCATACAGATGTCAATCATCATTGATTAATGGAAAACATGGTATTGTAAGGGTTTTCCATTTACTCAAATAAAGCAAGGTATTTGAAGTGAGCTTTTTAAAAGTGCCACCACATTTGATGATGATTACCCTGAAATGGTAAAGGCTGGAATACAGTAGTTTCATTCCATGCATACTCCCATGAGGCCAAATTTCCCTCAAATCTGAAATATTAGCATTCCTTGATAGACATATATCACATGTAGATGCCGTACAGATGACATGACATGGATTTTGTTAATGGTAATAGTCCTGTTATATTTTGTTATATTTTGGAAATTAACTCTTGTCATTGCAGACTGAAAGCAAAATATCGAAAGGCAACAAAACAGTGGCACAGTGTGCCCGCCAAAAAAGCAAAGGACTATGGGTACATCCCAGAATTAATGGAGAGGATTGTAACTGCCAGAGTGAACAACCCTTGCAGAATGGACACCCCAATGCCTGTGCAACCTGGCCACCCTTGAAGCATAAGGCCATGGGTGACATACCGTGACAACTGTCCCCAAACCATCTAATGAAGAACTAAAAGTCAGACATCAAAGTAGGTTTGCAGGGTCCAACGAATAGTTGATGTTGCATATGTTGCAGAAAGCACAGATGGCCAAAAACATATAATGATAATAATCTATTAATGTTGTAAAATACAAAGTAGAAAGTTCATTCCAATATTCAAGGTCATGTATGTGCTGTATGTTTGACGAGAACTGCATGATATTGAACTGTTGTGATCTTGATAAATTTAATTGAGCAAAACAACTTGAAGAACATGCACACTCTTTGTCATTTATGTACTTTCAAATTCGATTTCATTGCACAGTGTCTGTTGCCCATAATAAGCATTTTAATTGGGTCTCTTTTGTCAGAAATGTACAAATTGTTCTAGTATTGCTATGCAATGTAGTAGGATCCTCCATTGGAGTTTCCAGTTTGCATATATTCAAAGGCATATGTTATAAATATTATAAGTTATAAGTCTTAGTGGTTTACTGTATGTATTGTGATTCTCCTATACGTACCTTACTGCCTAGCCCCTTTTCTTTGGCCTCTGAGGTGCTATTAAAGATGCTCTTGGTCAATAGATTTTGATGGGGATTGTACAAATTTATGTCTAGCACCACTTGCAGTACCTATCCATTTTCATGACAATTTTGCTCAAACTCATATGTGTGTAGATACTGTCACTTTTATTTTCCCTTGATTGTTAAAGAAATATTCTGGTACTCCACTTACAGTAGCTTTTAAAAAGTATTGATTTTCATGACATTCTGCACTGTAATACACCATTTGACGTAGTGCAAGGGACTAGAAAACAACAGAGACTTTTATGATCGAAAGTATATGAGCAAAGACAGCCACTGCAGTGACATCACAATCAAACATTGACTGTAGTTAAGGAAGGGCCCAACGGCTGTAGCATTTCCCCCCTCCCCCCTCTTCCAAAAGTAATTGGAATACGAAGTTTGATAATTAACTTGGGTTTCAGATATGCCACGAAATTGAGTGGGGGTTAGAGTCCATAGTTGTTTTGAACGATACACTATTTGTAATGCCTAATGCTATCCAAATTTATAGAGCAGTGGCATTGCATCATTATCTTCCCTGCCAGAGGCCATGAATCCACCCCTCCCACACATACACAGATCCCACCACTTGAATGGCATTACTTGTACCCTCATTACAATGTGAGCCACCCGACCACCCTCCTCCCTGCAGATATTTGAATAATTACGAAGGACTTGTTTAAACCCACTGAAGGATCACACTATGTTGCCTGCTTCTAAAGTTGTGTAGCCCAAAAAAATTTTAGTACGTGCTGTGACAGTGCACCTGGTAATTAACTTATTATCTAATCTTATCACTTCATTAGGAGGATGAAAAATTGTGGTCACTTTGTCAGGAGAGCTATACATGACAATGCTGATCAAAGTAGCAACCGTTGCCATGGTAACATTTAATTTTCCCAAGTTACTAGAATAAAGGTCTATGGTCAGATATTAAAGGTCAAAATTAATGAAAATCACTTTTTTCTGTATGTCCAAGAGGAAACATCCCACTGACATAAAACTTTAGACATGGTAAAGATGTCTAACACTGCCAAAATATATGGTTGACATGGCATCTTTGGCAACCTAGGTCAAAGGTCATGTGACAAAGGGGAAATGCATATATTGATAAGTGAAAATTTGTCACAAAATCTTCCTAGTGGGCTGGACTGATTCACTTCAAATGTGGACGAGTGCTCACCAGAGTGGGAAACTGTGTCTCGCAGATCCCAGAAGTAAAGATCAGAGGTCAAATTGTGTTAAATAATCACTTTGTTTGGCTGTAATTCCAAGAGGAAACATAGCATTGTCATGAATCTTCACACATCATTAAGGATGACTACTCCTACCAAAATATGTGATTGCCATGGCAATCGAGGTCAAAGGTCACATGATAAGGTCAAGTGTGCAATTTCCTGTCCCAAACTACTATAGATGTCTTGGCCAATTTTCTTTAAATTTGGTGGGAAAGTACTCAGGGTGGGAAAATCTGACCCCTAAACTCAATTTCAGTGGACATAGGTCAAGTCATATTGTGTTCAAATCTTCTTTTTTTGCTGTAATTTTAGAAGGAAACATTGCCCTGACATAGAACTTCACACATATAATAGGGATGAAAAGTTCTACCAAAAAGTGATTATATACAATGGCAATGAAGGTCAAATGTCGTGTAACAGAAGAGGAAATGTACAGTACATAGCAAAATTGCTTTCAGTTGGACAGCTTTTCTGCAGACAGTGGGAGTCTGGGAAATTGTGTATGGCAGATCCCCTGGAGTACTGCAATGTCAAATGTTAGATTTCATATTATGTAAACCATCTTTGCATGGCTATAATTACAAGAAAGCATTGCGGTAACATGAAGCTTCACACACATGAGGATGACCAATTTTTTTTTTTTGTGTTAATGATAGATGAAACTAACTGTATGCATTCATGATGTGTGTGTGAGGGTGTGTGCGTGCTTGTCTGTGTTTGTAACACTTGGCTTGTTAAGACAATATCTCAAAAAACAAAGTCTGATAGTTAACTTATACCTGGTACATAGATTCCCCATATTGATATAACCCCACGGTAGTTAGTAGATGTCAAAGATAAGCTGAAGTCACTGGTATTCTGACTCTGAAAACATACGGTACAGTATATCAAGGTAGGAAGCTTGGATGCATTTCATACTTATAGTATGTGGATGCTCAGTGGTACTGTAGGCCCTAGGTGTAAAATCCATATTGTTTTGGTGGAGGTCAGAGGTCATCTGGGGTCACCAGGGGTCAAACTCCTGCAACACAATATCTCTAAAGTAGGAAGCATAGATAGTTTTCATACGTAGTGTATGGATGGTGAAAGAAAAAGTCCATTGGTTTTGGTTGAGGTCAAAGGTCATCTTTGGTCACTGGGGTCAAACTGGAAACATTCTTCACCATTACATGGTAGGAAGCATGTATACATTTCATATTTAATATGTGAATGCCCCATATTGATGGAAAGAACACTCACGTTTGGTAGGTGTCAAAGGTCATAAGGGGTCACCGAGGATCAAATCCCAAAAAGTTTGCTAACAATATCTCAAGGCCGGAAAAATGGATACATTCATTTTTTTCAGGGGATGCATTATATATTTTGGGAACTGTTGTTTTTTGTGAAGGTGAAAGGTCATTGGGTGTCACTGGGGTCAAATTATGAAAGCCACAATAAAACAGTATCTCAAGAGAGTGAGTCACGGGTACATTTATTCTAACTATTTGGTTGCACTTTGTTCACTTTAGGAGGACGCCATAGATCACCAGGGGCATTCTTCACTTAGTGACATGTTTGCTCCAATAGAAAAACCCTATTGGTTGTGTTGGAGGTAAAAAGTCATCTGAGGTCACCAGATGTCATAAGCAAAATTCCATGAAGATTCCAAGATCAAATATTTACAGTACACAAAACTACTATTAGATGTTTTGAGATTGCATTCAACTAATGACTGCAAGAAATAGGACATTGTGGCATTATTTGGGATTACACATGCATGTACCAACGAAACCATTGAAATCGCATTGCATTTTTGCATTCTTGTTTAACACTTGGTATGGGGGTGTCTCATTGACCGCCAGTAGTAGAGGTCAGATGCCTGGAAATCTTTTTACCTTACGTGTTAGGTCCACCATAATTGTTATCAAATTGAATGACATGTGCTGGCCATGCTTCTTGCAACTCCGTGGATTGCCCTCTTATTTTATGTTTTTGTTTAACTGATCCTACAAAGAACGGTCAGTTGTATACATCGCTGGCCGAAGTTAATCTGGTTGTAAAAACACTTGTGGGCAAATAAAAATTACAAGGAAGTAAAGCAGTGTGTGTTTCTATGACATTTTTATTTTCAGTGCTTTTCCTTTTCATTACATTAACAGCTGTTGCTTTCAAATCGAGAATGGTGCAATAATTTAGTGTTACTGTAGTAAACTGTAATGAAATACCAGAAACCATTCAAATTTCAATCTTGTCTTAATGCTAATCCTTATGAGATAACAAGTGTTACTCATATGCTCAAGTGTGACATCAGATCCCCGTTTTGTAAACAAAACGGTCATCTGTTGCTAAGATGTATAACTTATATGTATCCAGAAGAAAACTGTCAGAAAATGCTGTCTGCTGCATTGCATATCAAGTTCTTGTTACACTATTTTTCATCATGTTGGTCTTAACATTTTGCAGATCTGGTTTAAATGTGATATGCATGCAAAAAAAAGAAACTAACATGTTACTGAGTTCATACGTTATGACAGTTACTGAATTAACTTTATTTAAACCAGGCATGTAGCCAGAGGGGGGGGGGGCAAAGGGGGTGCCCCCCTTGAGCATATTTTTTTGTATTTTTTTAAATGATTTTTTATGATATCGCTATTGCAACCGGCACTTCCCAGTCCTTACAAGGCCTGGGAAGTGCCATTTCCAGCGATCTGGGAGGCATTTTTGGGCAAAATTTTCTTATATGCTTTGCGCCAACCCAACCCATGGTGGCGCTACGCTAGGATTTTTCCAACGGGTTTCGCCCCCTTCTTGGCAAATTCCTGGCTACGCCCCTGATATAAACAATAGAAATACAGTGTTACTTAACTTTACACCAAATAAAATACCACTACTTAAAGGTATGGTGACATACAAATTGCATACCTAGTTAGATATTTGATGTAAAAAGCATTAAAAACCCAGAAAATTGCCACGATTCCCATCAACATCCATCAAATATTGACCATTTACAGACAGTGACTCATTTCTATTTTACACTTGTACCATGAAAAAAACCTGAACCATACATGCAAATTTTAAATGTTGAAAGAGGGCCATACCATATATTGTTAAAGTTAGCCTTTATTTTTACAACATTCATTTCAAGGACACCTGTAGTGTTGTTATCTCCTGAGGGAGTTATCACAATAGTTTAAATTATTGCCTTGGAAAATATTGATATCACTCACCAAACTGTAAACTATCTGATTGATAATTAAGAGATAATATGTATATAGGGTTAACAGAAGAAATCTTAACATTTTGCATTCCACATCATTATTTTCGCATAGGCAATCAGTTACTTCAGAAACCATCGAACTTTGAGGAGGTATATCTTCTGAACCATAAAAGATATTGAAATAATTCTACAGTAACAGATCTTTCATGGGGGGATTCTATTCTTTAATTGCCAAGTGAAAACAGCTCTTTCTGATTCTGATTCTGAACCCTGTATAGTGCCCATCCTCTGATGGGTATCAATCTCTCATCTTCCACACAACACATGAAGGAATAACTACCCTGTGTACCTTTCAGTCGGACTAAACCTCCAATATATGTAGGACTTATATGCCGCATCATCAGCCCGCATGTCTATACGCATTGTTACTTGGCTGGTCTCCTAGCTGTCAAAGGTCCCTTAATTAGCTGTGCCATGGAAATGTCAAGTGCATCTGGGTCGATGATCAGAGTTGTGAAATTCCCTCTTGTTGTGATGCATGGTCCATGCCTTCTCCGGCAACACACACGCTCTGTCTCTGTAGGCACCTCTCTGCATCTTCCACATTTTCACCAGGCTAAATTGTCTTGCGAATCATCGTTTCATCTGGATCCCCGTGCTCCTCAATCATCCCTTGCACATCATCAGGGTGCCTCCTCAGTAGTTGAAGGCAAAGTGTCCTCAGTTGTGACTCATCCTTTGAAGGAATGCCTACAAGAGCAATGGAAACGATTTTGATAATATTTTGTTCACACAGTGTATACAAGAAAGGCATTTCAAATCTAAAACTTACAACTTGCAAACAATGTTGACATTTACGTATAAAGTGAAGACTGATGTTGAAATACCTAGGATCATAGGCATAAGAAGGTGGAACTTGGAGGCTGCAGCCTACCCCTTCCGCACCTTGCACATTTGGGATAGAAAATTTAATATTTTCGGAAATAAAATTATTGTGTGGAAAAATTATATTAAAATTCTTGACAAAAGGGCTATGGCCACCCCCCCCCCCCCATTGGAACAAGTCCCGAGCGCAGCGCTTGTGTTTGGAATCTGGTGAATTCGATTTCATGGAACATTGCATACCATATAATAAGATCCATCCAGCTGGACTACATGAAGCAACAAACACTAACTAGTGCGTTACTGTAGATGGGACAGCGAGTAAAATGATGTAGTTAGTAACTTTCTGTCAAGAAAAGTTTTAGCAGGTATACATGCAGTATGGCGCCTGTGGTAATGCCAGTGACATCGCTATTTAGCAGCAAATCAAAGAGTGGCAAAGGGGTTCGCTCCACCCATGCAGAATTTTGAAGAGAAAAGTTAGTTTAATCTTCAATTAGTGACAAAAAGGTCACGTTTACTTATACACTAATTGCTTCAAATTGATTACTTTTTCCATTGTAATTTTTAATTCGGTGATAAGAGAAACGTATGCATTCATGATGGCGTTTGTGTGCCTACGTTTGTGTGTGTGTGTGTGTGTGTTTGTGATACTTAGCTTGTTAATTAACACGATATCCCAAGAAGGGAACCTCTGGTGGTTATCATACTTGGTTCATAGATGCCCATGGTGAGAGGAAGAACCCTATTGTTTTGGTCGAGGTCAAAGGTCATCTGCGTCACCATCGGTCGAACCTTGGAAACCTTGCTAATTAATATGGAAGAACCCTTTCAATTTTGTAGGAGGGCAAACTCTGAAAACATTTTTAACATGATATCTCAAGGTATGAAGCTTAGGCAGATTTCATACTTGAAATGTGGATGCCCCATGTTGAGTGAAAAAATCAGTTTGTGTTTGATGGGGGTCTAAGGTCACTTATGAATTGAATAAAATTACACTGAATACATTAATTTCTTATTTTTAGATTTAAAAATTATAAATGTTAGAAAGCCAGTAGCCATGTGTTGAGGGGCAGGAAAATTTTCGCCTCAACAGAAAATCAGAAAGTACCATCTCCTTAATGCATTTTAGTGTTTCTCGCCCTTCCCGAAAAAATGTTAGCCTGCCTGAAAAAGTTTTCGCACCCCTGGAAGCTTCTCGCCCCCTGTAATACCTTGCCAAGCTACTGATGAAGAGAGAGAGAGAGAAAATGAGTGAGGAAAAGGAAAGATCGCTTTTAGGGGTCCTAAGATTGTATATCGCCTTTATCGGCTTGCAATTGGTGAAATAAAAAGCCCCCAAGATGTATCACGTTCACTTAAATTAGTAGGACACTATTCTGAGGCATACATTATGATTAATTCAGTCAAATTGGTTTAAGTCTCTGACAAGACGAACGTT
>JAODAE010033235.1:0-10051 GCA_027574725.1 Parastichopus regalis
TGCACTGCCCTCTCATAACAGGGTGAAAAATCAACCCAAACAAATTTTTTAGGGACTACATGTAGAGGGTTCACCTTCTGGCCAAAGTGCAATTTTATGTAATGGTGGAGCGCCACCTTAAGGAGGGGAGAGGTTTTGATGCCGACCCCACACTTGGAGGCATGTACCACTGAAGATGTACGACCATGGTTTCACATCTGGATTTGCATTCCTACTAAAATCTTGAAAGCAGGGACCTCTTGAAAAGAGAATTAAAACTACATGGCCTCCACACTGTGCACACTTTTAGTGTGTACTTCCACTAAGGGGGTTCTCAACATTGACCAGCAATTCCTTCACATTACTTTTTTGGTCACCAGCATGTTACTTTCCATACCATTACACATAATTTTTAAGGCATGCAATACTTAGAGAAAGAGGTAATTCTGTGATTACACATATTGAATTACCAGGACTTTAGGAGCAAGCTGTAGGCTACAACAATGCCCTCTGGTCCATGATGCTCTGTGTAATTCAATGGAACTGCTTAATTTGTCAAACACTTTATTATGGCAAGATACCTAGATCTAAGTTGAGGGAAACAAAAGTCTAAAAAACAGGCAAAAGGGAAATTAAAGACTGAACAAACTTTCATGACTGCAATGCCCTTGTAATATCTGCTCAGAGAATAGCACTGAAACCCTCATGTAACTGTGTAGACCAATAAGAAAAGTTTGTGACAAAATGAGGGCGCTCTTTGTTGACAGTAGTTATAGCTACAGTAGTGAGTTCCATTGCCTAAACAACTGCAGTATAACATGTATTTGCATATACGTTCGTATATCATGCTTTCATGATTAGCTTGCTTTCCTTCACCTTTTGAAGTGACTTGTCCTTCTTTTTAAGCCATTGGGTGGTGCATCTTTCATTTAAACAGCAGTCTATGGAATTTTTGAAGGCAACTTTGCAGTCAAATTCCTAAAAATATTGCCAGAAAAAAGCACCAAAACTCAACTGTATTAAGCACTAGTCATGGCCAGAAGGAAAGGTATGAGAAAGAGGCATGCATCACTTTTCAAGCCTGGTCACCAGTATTTTGATAGGAGGCACATGAATGGCTCCACCGACCAATGTGGGTCTCATAAGGCAGCACCAACCTCAGCACCAGGTAATAATTCTTTTCAATACAAGAGGCCTTCACCTGAACAACACCAGAGGACCATAAACCCTCCACTGGAAAACTGTGGTGAGTGGTTTTCAATAGCCAGAGGTGGCAACACCATGCTCCTAAGGCCACACAAGCAAAATTCAGGAGTCCTAGGTCAACTAAACTACTTTGAGAATGGGCACCCACATTGTCCAGAGGAGGTGTCTGGTTACCGCCTTGTTCACCTGGGGACCGTTGCTCGAGAACTGCAAGCAGCTGTGAAAGCCCACAGGAATAAAAGTAATGACTGTGATGGGCTCCTGTTACCCCTATCTGAGTATGAGGTGAAGAGAGGGACTGGTGTGGAGGAAGTGTTTGGTTGTAAAAAATGCAACTTTAAGAGCCAACGAAGGCCACTTTTTCAAGAAGTTGTTCAAAACCACACACCGGGACGCAACCCTTGTGAAAGCAACATTGCATTGCAACTAGCATGCCACAACACATCACTCTCCACGACAGGGGCCAGGAGATTTTTGGCCTGTATGGCCCTGCCAGCACCTTCAGCCAGTGGCATGCAGAAGGCAGCAAACGCGTTTGGACCCAAAATGGAGCACGAGAATGAGCGGGACATGGCGGAGAAGAGGCAACTTGTGAAGGAGACACTCAAGTTGAGGGGTTTCGATAAAGACACCCCTATTCATGCAGAGATGGACCGCCAATACAATAACCCTCTGCACAGCTCGAGAAAGAAGACACCTTTTGCACCCGCTACACAGAGCAGGGATATTGTTGCTGAAAATGTGACAAGGGATAAATTTGTAATAACTTACAACCACACCAATAAAGTCTGCTCTGCTGGGCAACTTAGGAGAAGCAAGGGGGAAGTAATTCAGTGTCCTGGCCACACAGACTGCACAGCAAATGTTGGGGAAGGGTTTAACATTGGTGATGAAGAAACTGGTGGTAAGACTTGTGCAGCCAAGCTTCTACAGGGGGAACATCCCTTAAGAATACATTATCTTACCACTGATGCTGATGGAAAGGCATGTCAGGGGTTTAAGCAAGCTATGAGCCCAGCTACATCTAAGGACACTGAAAATCTCCTCGATGAGACCCACTTGAACCGTTCTCTCTGCAGGGCAGTCACACGGGCCAAATTCACTGCAGGCGTGTTTCCAGCCAGGGGTGCAAAATCCCAGAAAATTCTGCAAAAGCGATTTGCAGAAGACATAAGTTATCGGGTGCAGGCTGAGATCTCTGCCCGTAGGAAACAGAAAAAGTTTAAAAGCATTGCATTTGATAGGGCCATTTCAGACTGCATCGAAAACATGGCTAAATGCTATAGTGGCAATCACTGGCAATGCCATAAAAAGTCATTTGTATGCCGGGCAAAAAAACGTTACAGATTCCCCTTTATGCCTAAGGGCATCAGGGGGCTCCTGCAAATTGAGGGTGCTGACAAAATGGTACTAGAGAGGATTTTGAAAAAAAGAATGAACAGGTCAATTTTGCATGCAACTCGTTTTGGAAGCTCTACTCAAAAGTGCGAATCTGTCAACAGTGCTTTTAAAACAACCAATCCAAAACATAGTGCCAATTTTAGCAGAAATGGGCAATTCAGAGATCACAGTGCAATCCACATGATAAACAATGGTCCAGGAGAGTCCATTGCCAAAAAAATGGTGGCATGTGGATTGCATCTCTTCCCAACAGATGCCGCAGTGACTACACTAAAGCAGCTTCAGAGGGTATTTGTGTCCAACAGGGCCCGTAAGAGAAGCATGGAGTACAAGAGGAGGAGGTCAGTGCTGAGAAAACATCGGTACAGCTTGCACAACAAATTAATGTTGGGTCAAGGGAATCATGATCATCCAAGCGGCTACCAGAAGGATCAAATTATTGACCAGCTGAGTCAACAGGACCACAGCTATGCCGTGACCACTAGTGGAATTAATTAATATTAAAAAATATGCCATAGGCCTTGTCTACTTGTAAATATTGTACTACTTTAAAGTAAAATCTTATCTGTGCACTCAATCTAATTCTGACAGTGACAGGTTGTAATTTGACATTTAATGAGCTAGGTCTATTGCCTTTTGTATACTGCACCTTACCTGCTAGGGTCTAATCTGTGTAATTTCTGAGAAAATACATGAAGGGTAGTCACCATGACCTCCATAACACCTGCCTTCTTCCTTGCAAATTTTTCTGTGGTTGTTGATACTTCTAGGTTCCCTTGAAAGATGGGCTGCCTCAACACACAGACTATTATGACACAAATGTGATATATCATAGTTTACATCATTCGTGCCGTAATTCATTTGTGAGTGGGCGGCCATGTAAACAATCTGGTGTACCCTCATTTTTTTCCTCTTCGATGCAAATGGCGGCTTAACGTATACGACACCGTATGGTGTAGCCCTCGGGTGACTTCTGGTTTGGGTTCCCGTCCATGTTAGGCAACCGTTGATACTGTCACGCCTACCCCTGGCTCGTATCTTCTCGGCAGTCTTCATGATCCATCTTCTCCATTCCATTGATGAAGAGGCTATTCAAAATCCAAGCGCAAATAATAAAGATTATAATATAACTGCAACCGTCTTCCGCTGCATGTAACCTACATATCGCTGCAAATATAGCCTAGGCCTAACGTTAGTTTGTTTTGCTTTGACAAATTACTAGGCGCCCTGGCTAGCTGTACGCTGCACCTTGCACACGTACTTAGGCCTGTACACATAGGCCTCAATGTACGAGCTACTACGCAAATTATTGTTTACAAATATTTTCATACAGATGCCTCTAACGAGCATGCGTGTAGTAAGCTTGGTATTTACTTTCTTCACATCTAATTAAAACAGAAACATACCAGTACTACTACTAGGCAGGTTAACACGCTTTCTGACAAGAGCTGTTTGCGATAGGAGTTCTGTATGCACTAAAAAGTAAAAGTCCCTTCTCAATGGGCAGTCAACAACAGCCCCCACCCCTGGCCCTCGATACATGTGACCCACTTTCTATCATGTTAGGTGGCACCCTCCTTCATTGACCCTATCTATATCATGACAGACAGTTAATATGAGATCATTCCCTTTTTAACCAATCAAAGTACATTTGTTTTTTATAATATAAAATGATGTCAAAGTTCTCAATCTACTTCTCAATAGTGGTGCCTTAAGGTGGCACTCCACCATTAATTGCTGCTACTGACTTACACACTAAACAGGCCTTGTTACTCTGCCTCTCATTCCTTGTCAAAGTTTTCAACGCTAGCATGTGACCCATCAATGCAAAGCGCACGAGTTGGTTGTTGCTGGCACATAAAAATTTTCGTAGCATGACCATTGACTTTTTGAGCTACAGGCGCATGAATAAAAAACTAGTGATCCGCCCCCCTTGTAACTCACCAATATATGAGATAGGTCCGCCATCTTTCCAAAGCCTCACAATCGGTTCAGGTGGTACCAATTCCAACCATTTTTTCACAGCATAATCTCCAACCCAACCACTACCAAATACATTTAGCAAAAGATGCACTGCCCTCTCATAACAGGGTGAAAAATCAACCCAAACAAATTTTTTAGGGACTACATGTAGAGGGTTCACCTTTCTGGCCAAAGTGCAATTTTATGTAATGGTGGAGCGCCACCCCCAATGTCTCCTATTAGTGTTATTTGTGAAGGTGAACAAATGGCGCATTAATATTAAGTTATAAATGGGGGCGTGCTACCTTAAATGAGAGGTGTATACCCAGCAAACACCAAATCGTTTTTAAAACGTTCTACAAACGTAACTGGTTACGTTTTAAAAACGTTTTTTGGAATCGTTTTAAGGACGTTTTTCTGTGGACTTTTGCTACGTTTTTAAAACGTGTTTAACATACATTTCAGAAACGTTTTTCAGACGTTATTTCTTTACGTGTTTACAACGTTTTCAACAGGTCCTCTTGGGGACTGAAATAATAAAGACGTTCTGCATACGTTTTTAAAACGTGTTTTTGGACAAAGACGAAACAGACGAAGTGATCACGAACCCAAAACGTTTTTTGGACGTACTATGTTTGCTGGGATATATATAACGTATTAACGCACTTTTGCCATGGCCCCTCCCCCTTGGGCATGGTGGGCCATTTACGGAGGCAAAACGGAAATGGATCTCGATTCTAGTGTTATTGTATACGAAGAATGCCCGCTTTTCAAACTTTGGGCCCTTACTGTAACTTGTGTGAGGGAGCCCATACCTCGCCACCTACTTGAGGACATCCGCGCATGTGTCCCTATCCAAAACATGACGAACTTTTTCCGTGGCCTCTTCCCCTTGGCCACGGTGGGTCTTCTACGGAGACAAGTCGATAATGCACCTTTGAATTAGTGTTGCCGTATACAGGGACAAATCCGCTCCTCACTTCTTGTGCCTTACTATTACTTATGGGATAGGACCCTTACGCCGCCACCCCCCTGGGAGTATCCGCGCATGTGTCTTCTATAACATATCTATCAACTCTGCCCATGCCCCCTTCTCCCTTGCCACTGTGGCCATTGTACGGAGGCTAGTCGAAATGCACCTTGGAATTCGTGTATATTATCTCCATCGTTCATGTAAGGGCGCTATAATGATCATTTTCGAAATCAGGGTGTCAAGTCAAGCTCGAATGCATATGTGTGCAAAGTTTTGGGCTGATCTGAGAGATGACCACCCAGGGGGTGGGGGGTTGGCAAAACCATAAGGTGTAGTGTAGTAAGTCCATGGGTTTTTTAGCCAAAATCATCGAACGTCACTGAATTGCATCAAACTTTGCAGCAAGGTCAATTCGACCACGCCCTTCACGAATCCGAAGTTAAAATTTGCATATCTCCTTCCCCTTAAGAGACACCTCTTTTTTCTATTTTTGGAGTATTTTCAAACCGCCATATCTAAAAAATCGAACAAGCTGTGCCAAAATAGACATCAAATTCGTAATCAGCGGTATCAAAAATACCCAATACGTTATTTTCAAGCGTTTTCCTGACATTCGATTTTCCCCTGGGGGTGGGGGAATCCGTGTTCCCAAACATATATGCGATTTAAAATATGGTTTCTGGGTTTTTTCGGAGTCGTTGATTTCAGAAATGCCATCGTCGAGCTAAAATTTGGCTGTTTTCTCTTACAAAGGGAGGGTTACGTTTTAAGGGTGGGGTTCATTGTTCTAACCAAATATCGATTTAAAAGTTTTTGGGTGGGGGTTTTCGGGCATGCGCAATTCAAAAAATGAGCATCCCGAGTATATACGATGCACGCATATCACGTGAGGGACCCTCAAATCCCCCTCCCCTCAGTTTAACCCCCAGAGAGGGGTCTGACGAAGTCGGGAGCAAAATTTTTTGGAATCGGCGTGCTCGATTACCACTGGGACTGTTCGGTAACCCATAAAAATCGTCTTAGTGTTTAATACGATGTTTGCAATAAATAAGCAGCATACGATAACGCGCCCTCTACCTCGTGCTCCTGCACACGTGGTTATACTAAAAATTTCCCGACATTTAAGGGTTGAAAACAAAATCATATTCCTAACTTTGGCTGCGGGAGGGGTATGACGACAAATGAGGTGTTGCCTGAAAGCTAAAACCTTGCTCTATTTTACCAAAATAATGAGAAATGTGCAACTGTTATCTATGTTGTGTGGCTGAGCCAAAATGGCGAAGTGTTTTAACCCAAAAAAAAAAAAAAAAAAAAACATTATATAACATTTGGACGCTCTATTCAACTTTGGGCCCTAACTGTAACTTGTGGGATGGGGCCCATACCGCAGCACACACTTGAGGGTATCCTCTCATGTGTCTCCTATAACGTATTAAATTAATTACTTTGTGAAACCAGTCCCTTTTCAAATGGACGACAGAAAATTTAAATCCTGATGATTTTAACCATAATATGCCTTACACGACCTTTTAAGAATGGCTGTTTTCAAAGAAATTCCCCAAATTCTCATAGGGCCTAAACAAATACCTCCAACTTTTATTTAGGCCCTAGGCCTATCTGCAAATCAGTGGCATGAAAGTGGATGACAATAGCTATAGCAGAGAAGTTGTTCTTACCTTTGATATGATTTTATGTGGGATGGAGCCTCAAAACAGTGGATGATGTGGAATTTATATCAAAGGGGTCGAAAACTGGTAGGAGGTTGAATACTGGTCACTTTACCCCACGTCTTTTGTTAGCTATAGCCTAGGCCTAACGTTAGGCCTAATGTTATGCATAGCCTACCTACCTCTCGAGACTAACGTTAGTTTGAACAGCAAACTGCCTGAGAAGGAATCTAAACCATAGTATTAAACTAAGAGAAGAAATCAAAGTGTCTATCACTTATACTAGTATATCTTGACCATAAAGCTGTTTTTCTGCTTACTTGTACTCACCAAATACGTAAATCTTGCGGAACTGCTCTTTGCTTCGGCAGTACTGGCTACCTGTCGTACCACATCACAGCAGGGCCAGCGTCCTGCATTTCAATTCTATGCGCCGTTCACCGAGACTACTTCAGTAAGCTGTACGGTAGCTTCCATGTGACAGAGGGATGCTATATTCCTTCAGAGAGATCGCTGCATCTGTAATTAAAGGCACCGTTTTGTGTAAAAGATCATCAGTTTGGTTCATTTTTATCAATTTTTACATTTTTAGTCTTAAATCGTCAGAATCGGCTCTAGAGGGGGCACACCACCATTAGCTTCTCCATTGACTTACACACTATTTTGTCTCCGTTTAATGCCCCCTACATCCTTGTCAAAGTTCACAGTTCACACAAGCCACCCCTCAAATGAAAGCTGACGAGTTGGTCTATCATGGCACAACAAATTTACCATAGCATGACCGTTTAGATTTTGAGCTACAAGGGGATGAAGTTTAGAGGGTATACACCCACCCATATTAATCCGCAAGGTGACGGAAATCACCACTTTCTTCTGACAATTTTAAAAACGGTCTGAATCACTTTCAATCAATCCAAATTTTGCACCACCCACACATTAACATTCCCTCTTTCATATCCAGGAAGAATCGGCATCAAGGGATTACCTTAACATGAGTAATTCACAAATAAAGAGGACCTAAAATTGACGGTATACTTTGGTACTACTTTTCTCGAGTGGGCTGTTTCTCTAATGGTGGTGTGCCCCCTAATGGTTGACGCGGAGAGAAGACATTTTGGCAAAAAGGTATGGAACGCCAATAGGTTCACAGAATTTTGAGTACTAACTCCGTATGTTGTAACTTGTTATCGAGTAGTACTTGTATATCGAGTACTAAATCAGTGAGGTCTGTTTTCATATTGAGTAGTAGCTACAGATTGAGTACGGTAGTAAATCAATACGTTGTAAATTCAGAATGAGTAGTAAATGAATATCGGGTTGTAAACAAATATTGAGTAGTAAATCATTATTTAGTAGTAAATAGATATTGCGCAGTAAATATGTGTCTCGTAGATTACTGTTATGCAAAATAAGTTGTCATAAGTGGGCGGATCAAACACCATGGTATAAGCCAATAGAATGCCCTGTACCAAAAACTATTCGGAAAGAAGTAAGGCGGGAATAGCAAAATATGAAACTGATAGATAGGCCGGTTAATAGTAGGCCTATATATACGGTCATTTAGTGAGAGTGAAGGTATTTTTGCCTTGCAAAATCGGTCAGTGCCGGGAGACTTCAAAACTTACAAAAATTAAAGTAAATGCTGACTTCTGTCACAACTTCCTGATAACAGCATTGGCGCACAACCGCTGGGAAATGTGTGTGCTGGGGGTGAATAATTTTGTCCGGTAGACTATCTAAGCGGAGCGCCACCATTTGTTGGCGCGTAGCGTAGAAAATTTCGTAAAAACTGTTTCTCTAAGATTGCAGGAAAAGGCACTTCCTGAGCTCTCGAGTTGCATCTAAACAATATTAATTTTGCTAACTCATGTTCTAGAAAACGCACACATGCACAAAAAAGAAGATATATTTTTCTCCGAAATTACTATAAAATAAGGAATTCTAGTGAGCCAACTTTATGTTTAGCCTACACCATACCTACGCTAGCCTAATTCTGTTATCTTGTAAATACTTATTCCAAGGCGACCCGAAAAAAGTAACAAACGAATACAGAAATGGCAATCAAAGTCGGGTTAAAAATATACCTTGCCCACGGTGTCCGGAAACCGCCATAATATCGGAATAGTAAGACTATAGCACAATCATGTTATAGGATATTCTACTATTGCCTAAAAGCAACATTTTTAGGTCGGCTACCTTAGAAGTCTGATTTTCTCAGGGTGATCTTTAGCCGTCTACTCTATTGGGTACCTTACTGAAATGTTGCTCGTTCATTGTATCACTGCAAATTCTGCAATGTGGTTATTTATTGGCAATTTGCACCCGGTGGTAGACCCGATTTGTGAAGTTATCAATCCGTTTGGAAGAAAGTCAAGGCATTTAGAAATTTCCGAATATGTTCCGACGAATGTCTGGTTGACTTAAAAAATCATTCGTTAGATCCACAGTCTCATTCAGTTTATCTTTGCGCGCATGTGGTACACAAACACAATTTAGTCGCTTTTGCATCATCGTAGACTTCAGGCATGTTTTTAGATCATAGAATTTCAGTGTATACTCATTTTATGGAATGCTAAATGAAAACGGAAAAAACATAAAATGGGATTAAAGAGCTACCTTTATATGTCTCCTAGCCTTTCCTGGTGGTCTTGTAATTAATCCTCAGGTCAAGTCTGAAAAGTGGGGGAGGTGATTATGTGTAACATCCCCTTGACCAAAATGGGGATATATCCCCCTATCCCCCCTCCCGAAGTGAGCCCATGGATAACAGCTCCGTAACTACGAAGTGCGACACTTTTCAAAAAAAAAAATAAGATTTTTTTTTGTGGGGGGTGGAAATGTCTCATTTCGGCCGGACAATTAC
>JAODAE010110773.1:0-16259 GCA_027574725.1 Parastichopus regalis
ATAAGATGTGCAGCGAAACTAGGCCTACCGCCTCTGCCTAAACTTATAGGAGAGCTTTATATAATAACAGGTATTATAAGATGGACCATATTCTTAGCTCCAATACTAGGAATAGCAACTGTCTTCGGAGCAATCTACTCTTTACTTATATATCAAAAAACAAAAACACAAAGAATTGTATTATCTTCCGTGAGCTTCAATGGAATAAGACCTCGGGAACACATTTTAATTCTTTTCCATCTTCTTCCCCTACTCTCTATAATAGCAGCGCCAAAATCATGTATGGTATGATCTAAGTAGTTTAGGAAAACACTAATTTGTGGCATTAGAGACGGCATATTGTATTTGCCTTTAGATCCGAGTCCTATGTGAATATTCTTGGCCTGCTAAGCCAAAGAATTTGTGGTTTAACTCCATGAAGGACTCGATGTTTTTCTCTCCAGGAACTGTTAACTCTAGTATTACCCTTACAATATTTATTATCCTACTGATAGCTTCATCTTTCTCGGCAAAGAGAATTAAAAAAAACAGCTTGCGAAAACTAAACGAGGCTAAAATAGCTCTCACGACCATGAAGGTTCTTGCTCTACTATCATTATTAAAATTAACTATTTTTATAGTGGGAGGCGGGGAACCTTCTGTTTCTTCTGTTTTACCATGGCTAAACACTGGTAAACTTAAATCTTTTCTGTCCATAAAAATAGACAGAAAGTTTATATTTTTTTCATCGGCCGCTTTATTAGTAACATGGTCTATAATAGAATTCTCTATATACTACATGAGGGCTGACCCAAACGGAAAAAACTTTTTCCGTTTACTGATGATTTTTCTTCTAAAAATGCTAATTTTAACGTCAGCTAAAAACATTTTCTTGTTTTTTATAGGCTGAGAAGGAGTGGGGTTTTTATCCTTTTTATTAATAAGATGGTGATCCACTCGAACGGACGCGAAAGCTTCTGCTCTTCAAGCTATAGTGTATAAACGAATAGGAGACATTGGAATTATAGTTGTAATATCTGGACTACTAATAAAAACAAGAAGTTGAGATATAAAAAGTTTATCAACAAAAAGAATCGGTGGTTTTTGAATGTCTGCCATTTTATTTACCTCTTTAATAGGAGCTATAGGTAAGTCAGCCCAGTTTGGTCTTCATCCGTGGTTGCCGGCTGCGATGGAAGGACCGACCCCAGTATCAGCTTTGCTCCACAGGTCAACAATGGTAGTGGCCGGTGTTTTTCTTCTAATCCGAATGACGACAATTATCACACCCTCCGAAACTTTTTTGAATATAACTCTAATTATAGGTTCCCTAACGGCTATTTTTGCAGCAACCTCAGCATTTCAACAACATGACATTAAGAAGATAATAGCTTATTCCACAACAAGCCAGCTAGGCCTAATGGTTGTGGCTATAGGACTAGGTAAACCTAAAGTTGCGTTGTTCCACATCTGTACTCATGCTTTTTTTAAGGCAATGCTATTTTTATGCTCGGGAAGAATTATCCACAGACATAAAAAAGAACAAGATCTTCGAAAGATGTCTAAAATAAGGGAAAGTCTTCCTATAACTTCAAGATGTCTATTTTTAGGAAGAATAGCTCTAATGGGAGTACCATTCCTAAGAGGATTTTACTCTAAGGACCTTATTTTAGAGTTAGTTGTAGAAAACCCAAGAAACTTGATCTCGTTTTCTCTAGCTATAATAGCTACACTTTTAACAGCGGCCTATAGTTTCCGGATAGTAACGTTTTGTTTCCTTAAAAACTCAAGGAAACCCCCTATAAAACCTATGAAAGAAGAGAAACCAAAACTTACCTCTCCTTTAGTGCGGCTAGCTATCGGGGCTATTTTTGCTGGATGATTAATAGGTGCTTGGCTTCTAAATCTACCGAGACTATTTCCCATCAGGATAGTTAAGGCCATGCCGCTAATTGTAACAGTAATTGGTGCCACCATAGTGAGAGCTCTTATACTTTCCAAAAAAAATAAAACAACTATGAAAACCTTTTTTAGAAAGACCTGGTTTTATACTTCTACATCGCATATGATTTCAAGAAGTATAACAAAAGCCACTGCCTTAACCTTAACTACCCGAGCCTTAGACCGAGGCTGAAGAGAAACGGCAGGAGGACAAGGGATGTTTGCAGTTAAAAGGGGCCTAACAAAGGCACAGCAAATAACACAGACAGGTTACATAAAGCAATACCTTTTGTCTATATCTCTTATTGTCATATGTATTTTAACAACAGCAATAATTATATAATATACGTAATGATGAGCACTACAAAGCTCGAAGTGCTAAAAGGGAAGAGCCATAGGAAACTACCAAGGCCACAATTAGAACCACTAAAAGAGCCAGACCTCCTACAAGCAGGTAAGCTCCCCCACAATCATATAGCACAGAAAGGGAAGACAAATCTTTTAAAGGTGAGAGAAGCTTAAACAAAGTTCTTGATTCTAAAAAGTCCTCAAAAATAAAAAGAACCCAAAAGGAAAGTAACAAAAAAAGTAAAATTACCTCCCCCAAGTTACTAACCATCGGGTATCGATCGGCAGACAGAGCGCTAGAATACACAAAGACCACGAGCATACCACCCATATAAATTAAAAGTAAAAGGAGGGCTAAAAAGGTTAAACCGAGGGAAGTTAAAACAACACACCCAAAGAGGGACCTTATCATCAAACCCAAAGCCGCATAGTAAGGCGAAAGACTATAAAAAACCAAAGTACTTCCTAACAACAAAAGCAACATAAACAAGTAAAACACCATTTATATAAATGACAGGACCACTACGAAAGAGGCACCCTCTTTTTCGAATACTAAAAGGATCCTTGGTGGATCTGCCAGCCCCAAGAAAACTTTCCGTATGATGAAAATTTGGATCTCTTTTAAGACTATGTTTAATAGTGCAACTAATCACCGGGATATTTTTGTCTATGCACTACACCGCTGATGTTTCCCTAGCTTTCTCATCAGTAAGACACATATGCCGAGATGTAAAATATGGATGACTTCTTCGAAATATACACGCAAAAAGAGCTTCTTTTTTCTTTATTTGCCTTTACTGCCACATAGGACGAGGTATCTATTATGGATCCTATGTAAAACAGGGAACATGAAACATAGGGGTTATACTGTTTCTGGTAACAATGGTAACTGCCTTTGTAGGGTATGTGTTACCTTGAGGCCAAATGTCTTTCTGAGCCGCAACAGTAATTACAAAACTTTTGTCGGCTGTACCTTATATAGGAGAGATGTTAGTACAATGAGTATGAGGAGGATTTTCTGTAGACAAAGCGACGCTAACCCGATTCTTCACCTTCCACTTCCTTTTCCCCTTTATTATAGCAGCCCTATCGATCATACACTTATTATTTCTACACCAGACAGGATCCAAAAACCCAACAGGTTTAGACAGCAAATATGATAAGGCGCCGTTCCACGTCTACTTCTCAACTAAGGATCTTGTTGGGTTTTTAGTCCTGCTGGCGGGAATACTCACACTTGCTCTTTTAGCTCCGACAGCTTTAAAAGACCCAGAGAATTTTATCCCCGCTAACCCTCTAGTAACGCCTACCCACATTCAACCGGAATGATACTTCCTTTTTGCTTACGCAATACTTCGCTCTATCCCTAAAAAGTTAGGTGGAGTTATCGCGTTACTAGCGGCTGTATTAGTGTGGTTTTTAGTCCCTTTATTACATACCTCATGGAAACAAGCTTCGACTTTTCGACCGCTAACGCAAATTACATTTTGAATTCTAGCTGCAACTTTTATTATTTTAACATGAATAGGAAGACAACCTGTTGAGGAACCGTATATAATAATAGGCCAGGTAGCCTCTGTGCTTTATTTTTCTGTATTTGTTTTTCTCTTCCCGGGAATAGCAATAGCAGAAAAAAAGCTACTCCTACGATATTAGAGTAGCTTAAGGCCAAAGCTTGGCGTTGAAAATGCCAGATCAAAGGTTGAACTCCTTTCTCTAATAAAAGCTTGGTTCTAGCTTAAATTTTAGCTTTCTTCTATCTGCCACATGTAAGTTATTAAACGAACCAGCAAGAGGAATCAGAATGTAAAACCTTCTGATTCGATCTATAAGTTAAAATACCTAAAGAAGATATACCTTGCGACTGCAGTGCTTAGTTTTATTAAATCTGGGAAACCAGGAAATAGATAAGAAGAAAAGGGATGGTCAATAACGTGCCAGCAACCGCGGTTACACGTTAATCCCTAGTTAAACCTCACCGGTTAAAGGAAGTAAAGCTCGGAAAACTAGCTATGAGTAAAAACTCAGCAGTAATAAGCTAAATAATAGAAAAATAGCTAGGAAAGCTCAACTGAAAAAGTAAGAAATAAACTGGAATTAGATACTCCACTATACTTACTAGTAAATCCTAAAACACCAGAGTAGTACGGCTAAAGGCTAAAACTTAAAGAACTTGGCGGTTTTCTACCCCTTTTCGGAGGAGCTTGTCATTGAATCGATAACCCACGAGGAACCTCACCACTCAAAGATAAATTCAGCTTGTATACCATCGTCGTCAGTTCACCTCTTTAAGAAAGTGAGCGAAAAGGAATTTCCCCAACGTCAGATCAAGGTGCAGCTTATGGAGTGGGGATAGATGAGCTACTTTATTTCTTAACCGAGAATTTAGCATTGAAAAAGTTAATGAAAGAGGATTCGATAGTAATAAAAGTAAAGAGAAACGTTATGAAATCAGCTCTAGAATGCGCACACATCGCCCGTCACTCTCGTCAAACGAGGAGAAAAGTCGTAACATAGTAGGTGTACCGGAAGGTGTACCTGGTTAAAGCTTTTGTAGTTTCGGAAAAACGAGGGCTTTTCAAGCCCTAGACCCAAGTTAAACCCTTGGTAAAAGCAGCTATAAAAGTTAACGACAAACAGCCAGTCTTGTAAACTGGAAAAGAGGGTTTAACTCCCTCTTATAGCTTTTTAGGTGAAATATCTCCCCTTAGAAACCCCTCCCCGTCTCAGATCCGTCTTCGTATCTTTCCTTCTCTTATGCTCAGTCTCTCAGACTTCCATCGCAGGCCTTTTAATTTAATTTACCTTTATCAGCCTTTAGCTTCACTAGACAAATGCTTTCCTACTAATGTGTTAAGTTACTGCTCGGACGCCTCCGCTTCATAATCTCCTACGGGCACCTTCTTTACTTATCTACGACAAACACCTATGAACCTTACCTCCGCCCCAAGGTTTTGTCTCCGATGTCTCCACGGCACCCTTCCAGGACATTATAGCTAATCTTATAGTTCGCTTCCTTTTTTGTTATTGTATACTTGTTTACTTTTACAACCTTACCCCTTTAAATAATACTTGGTCCGATAATATCCCGCTCTCTTTTAGTTTAACCGCTCGGCGTGACAAAAAAATTTTGTTCCATTTATATAAATGATAATACTCCAGAAGCTAGTTTATTAAAAATAACTGCTTTGGGAGCCGTTGATATAGGAATTTCCTATGCTTCTGAAAAGGTAAGGAACGAACTTACATCTAGGGAATCAAAGTCCCTTATTTTTCATTAAAATACTTCTCACATTTTATAAGTAGTAGGTAGTATATGATTGAGTTGAAGCTGAAACGATAGCATTTGGCCGTTAACCAAAAGGATGAAGGTTGTACTCCTTTCAACTCAGAAGTTTAAATAGCAAAGTTAGTAATGCAATAGATTTAGGATCTATGACCAGAGGTGCAAATCCTTTTTTAAACTATTATATGTGGAATCTAAATTACTTTTAGATCTTCTGCTTGCAAGGCAAATGTTTTTATAAACTAAAACCACGGAAGACTTAGGTTAACTAAACCTTGAGCCTTCAAAGCTCAAAATACAAATTAGAATTTTGTAGTCTTTGGGTCTTAAGGTGTTTTACATGTTTGATTGCAAATCAAAAGTTTCTGGTTAAAAACAGATAAGACTTTGGCTATATTAACAGACCCTGTTTATATAAAGACAGAACCCTCAAGTAACCTTATACTAATTTTTGCTTCTATTAATTTAACCAGATCTTACAGAATTGGTTTATCTACAGAAGTAATATGATAGGCTTACCTCAAGACAGTTTGAGTTGCACAAACCTTCACTCCGTGTAAAAGAGTAGCTTACTCCCTAGCTATGTCTTGATTTTTGAGAACGCAAAGTAAGCTAATTTAAGCTTTTGGGCTCATACTCCAAGAATGGGGGTTAAAATCTCCCCTTTGCAATAATAAAAATTATACTACCTGCATCTACATATGAGCGGTTTTAATGACAAAGCTTATAGGGATTTAACCTATGTTTTTGGTCTGACAGTCCAACGTTTTTCTAAACTAAAACTTCCCTCTTGAAAAGGCAAGGTGGCTGAAAAAGCATAGGATTGTAAATCCTTGAATGTAGGTGAAAGTCTTACTCTTCGCCATTAACCCTATTATTATTGAAATATATCTGACTTCCAATCAGAAGACCTTGGTTAAAATCCCAAGATAGTGTAAGCTAAAAGAAGAAAAAGGCAAACCCTGTTTTTATTAATAAAGACTTTTGGGACCGTTAGACGCTATTTATATAAATAAAAACTAACAGAAATGATATTTACTAAAGAAATGCCAAATAACAAAGAACACCTTAATAGCAAAGCGGTAATGCAGGGGACCTAAGCTCCCTCATCAAAAGTTCAACTCTTTTTTAAGGTTATGGACATATTATTTTTTATTATTCAGGCACTTGCTTTTTTAGTCCCGATTCTTATTTCCGTAGCTTTCCTCACTTTAGTGGAACGAAAGGTTCTTGGGTATATGCAATTCCGTAAGGGTCCAAAAGTTGTCGGACCATACGGATTACTACAACCATTTGCTGACGCATTAAAGTTATTTGTAAAGGAAACGTTAAAGCCGTCGACAGCTTCTCCATACTTATTCTTTTTTTCTCCTCTCCTATTTTTAATCTTAGCGCTCGTTTTGTGATCATTGATACCCATCCCCCAGCCTACATTAAAAGTAAAACTATCTCTTCTCCTAGTGCTGGGGGTTTCGAGATTAGCTGTATACGCCCTTTTAGGGTCAGGATGAGCTTCAAAATCTAAGTACTCCCTGCTAGGCGGGATACGAGCAGTGGCCCAGACGATTTCATATGAAATAAGAATGGGTCTTATTTTATTATCTATACTTATATGGACGGGCTCTTTCTCTCTTAAGGAAATAACTTTATCCCAACAAAATTGCTGAATGTTATTACCTCACTTGCCGCTTCTTTTTATGTGGCTGATCTCCACGCTTGCCGAAACCAAACGAGCACCTTTCGACTTAACAGAGGGGGAATCAGAGCTAGTTTCAGGATACAAAGTTGAGTATGCCGGAGGGCCATTTGCCTTATTTTTCATAGCGGAGTACGCAAAAATTATATTCATGAAAGTTTTAAGAATTATTATTTTTATGGGTGGAGGAAGGCCGTTTTCTACTATACCGGTGATTGCCAGTCTAGTTATAAGAACAAAGGCAATAGCTCTTGTGTTCTTTTTTTTATGGGTTCGAGCTTCCTACCCACGGTTCCGTTATGATCAGCTGATGCATCTGACATGAAAGAACTATCTTCCATTATCACTAGGTATTTTTTCTCTTACCTTAAGTATACTGGTGATAACAAAAAGGTCTCCATTTATTTTATAAAGCTAATAAGGACTTACTCCTAGTTGGAATATCTGACCGATAATCAGACAGTAGAGGTTAAAATCCTCTTAAGTCCTATGAAACGACTAGTAAAAGCTTTTCTCTTAACTAGGTTAATGGCTGGAACAAGATTAGTTATATTTTCTAATCACTGATTCCCAATATGATTAGGGCTAGAGCTAAGAACCCTATCAATAATTCCCCTGCTTAGGTACACTAGGCAATCTCGAAGTGTAGAAGCTACACTAAAGTACTTTTTAGTACAAGCGTTTAGAGCTGCTCTATTACTAAAAGGGGCTGTTCTAAACCTCTGAATAAGAAAAAGATGAGACGTAAAAAGAATAACTTCACCAATATCTTATTTTATAATAACAGCTGCATTGATAATAAAGTTAGGTCTCGCTCCATGCCACTTTTGGTTCCCCGATGTATTGAGAGGGCTCCCATTTCTTAGCACTATAATAATAGCATGTTGACAAAAGATAGCCCCAATGTTCTTATTACTGTCACTTTCGAAATTAGTTTCGTCTGAAATCGTAGTAATTTGCTCCATATTATCCGTTTTGGTTGGAGGATGAGGAGGGTTAAAACAGATAAGGATACGAAAGATATTAGCATACTCTTCGATAGGACACCTAGGATGAATCACATGCGTAGCTTTCTTCATCCCTGAAGTATCTTACTTATTATTCCTGTTCTACATACTGAAAAAAACAGCCATTCTACTTATATGTCACAAAGGTTCCCTTTACTATCTTTCTTCTCTTAGGAAGTCAAAAGTAGTCCCAATTACAGCCGTACTATTCTCAATAGCACTTCTGTCCTTAGGTGGATTACCTCCTCTAGGTGGATTCATCAAAAAGGTAGTACCTCTAATTGTATTCTCGCTAAACGGCAAAAACTTTATAATACCGTTTTTTCTTATAGGAAGGTTAATAAGACTATTCTTTTACATCCGAATAGTTTTCAAAACTAGACTAACTTTGTTCCCACAGCACAGGCTGAAAATAGTGTCATTTCGCACCGGAAAAAGGAGACTCTCGCAGCCTATCATAAGGACTCTAATCCCGATAACAATTTGAGGCTTACTTCTTCTGCCTATATTCTTTTTATTCATATAAAGATAAAAGTTAAAAAGCTAATAAATAGAAAATTTTAAAGTACTATTGTATAATATAAAACAGTACCGCAAGGGAAAGCTGAAATATAGTGAAAGTTAAAAAAAGGATAAGAGTTAATCGTACCTTTTGTATTATGGTTTAACAAGATCTAATGATAAGCAGAACAGCACCCGAAATCTGGAGAGCTAACCTAACCCTCTCAAAGGAGAACTACACAACCACTGTTGCAAGAGTGGTGAAAGAGGTTTGGTTAGAGATGATATGTTTAACGCGCCAGATGATAGCTGGTTTTCTTAGAAAAAAGTTTAAGCTTTTCTCCCTCATTCACAGTTTTTATCTTAAAGAAAAATATTAGGAAGGAAAAGAGGGAAGAAAGAGAAAAGAAGATAAGTTCTTTTCTCAAAAAGGAAACAACCAGGAAAGAAGGAAAGACCAAAAACAAGTGAAAAGGGGAAGGATCAAAGTAGGCCTAAAAGCGGCCATCTAAAAGAAAGCGTTAAAGCTCAAATCCTCTCGACCCGAAAATTTTTGATAAAAGATCTAACCTCTTTTAAACTAAAGGAAAATAATAATGTTAAAACGAGTAAGAAAAAGACTTTGTCACCCACTAGAGGAAAACTAAAACGCAACCAAGAACGCCTAAAACCACAAGAACAGGCATCAAGAAATCCTCTCCAACGCAGGAAGTGGTTAAACAAGGAAAAAGGGGAAGAAAGGAACTAGGCAAATAAAAAGGGGGACTGTTTACCAAAAACATAGCCCCACGAACTTCATATGTGGGGTGCAGCCTGCCCAGTGGAATTTATTCTAAACGGCCGCGGTATTTTGACCGTGCAAAGGTAGCATAATCACTTGTCTCTTAAATGGGGACCTGTATGAATGGCTTTTCACTCTTTCACTGTCTCTCTTCCCTCCCTCCTAATCTTCTAATCACGTGAAGAAGCGTGAACAAAAAAGAAAGACGAGAAGACCCTGTCGAGCTTAAGCTAACCCTGAAATGTCATCTACCTTTTATTTCTTTGAAAAAGGTAAATTTCAGATAAAGCTTTGGTTGGGGCAACCGTGGAGAAAAAGAATCCTCCAGTTAATTAGGAAGAAAACATTTCACCTAAAAAATTTAGCGACCCAGTTACTCTGGAAAACGGAAAAAGTTACCGCAGGGATAACAGCGTTATCTTCTCTAAGAGCCCATATTGACGAGAAGGATTGCGACCTCGATGTTGGATTGGGGTAACCAAAGGGTGTAGCAGCTCTTTAAGGTTGGACTGTTCGTCCATTAATTCCCTACATGATCTGAGTTCAGACCGACGTAAGTCAGGTCAGCTTCTATCTTCTAAATAACCCTTCTAGTACGAAAGGACCGAAGGGAGGCCTTCAATGACCAACGTTAAAAGGTAAAAAAACAAGAAAAAAAGTTAAAAAATAAATACCTTAGTCTAATCTAGGGAACGTCTGAAAAGGGACACACTGGCAACTCACTTAAACCTGCACTGAAAAAAAAGTTTTTGGATTTTACACAAGGGGACCCCCTTATAGTTTTTTTAGAAATTTTGGATTTAAGAAACATGAAACTAAGACGCTGACTTTTTTCTACTAAACACAAGGACATTGGTACACTCTACTTAATTTTTGGAGCATGAGCAGGAATGGCTGGAACAGCCATGAGTGTTATCATTCGGACAGAACTGGCCCAACCAGGCTCCCTTCTTCAAGACGACCAAGTTTATAAAGTTGTGGTAACAGCCCACGCTTTAGTTATGATATTCTTTATGGTAATGCCAATAATGATCGGAGGGTTTGGTAAATGATTAATTCCTCTAATGATAGGTGCCCCAGACATGGCTTTCCCCCGAATGAAAAAAATGAGATTCTGGTTAATACCCCCCTCCTTTATTCTTCTTCTTGCTTCTGCAGGAGTTGAAAGAGGGGCCGGGACAGGTTGAACAATTTATCCTCCCCTCTCGAGTAATATTGCCCACGCAGGAGGATCCGTTGACCTAGCGATTTTCTCCCTACACTTAGCCGGTGCCTCCTCAATTTTAGCCTCCATAAAATTTATTACCACTATTATTAAAATGCGAACCCCAGGTATAACTTTTGACCGACTTCCTCTATTTGTCTGATCCGTTTTCATAACTGCTATTCTCCTCCTTCTAAGCCTTCCAGTTCTAGCCGGTGCAATAACGATGTTACTAACGGACCGTAAAATTAAAACAACTTTTTTTGACCCAGCAGGTGGAGGAGATCCAATACTATTTCAACACTTGTTCTGATTCTTCGGACACCCAGAAGTTTACATATTAATACTTCCTGGCTTTGGTATGATCTCACATGTTATAGCGCACTATAGAGGTAAGCAAGAACCCTTTGGTTATTTAGGTATGGTGTATGCCATGGTAGCTATAGGGATACTAGGATTCCTAGTTTGAGCCCACCATATGTTTACCGTTGGTATGGATGTAGACACCCGTGCCTACTTTACAGCGGCTACAATGATTATTGCTGTTCCGACGGGAATAAAGGTATTTAGATGAATGGCCACGTTACAAGGATCAAAGTTAGTCTGAGAGACCCCCCTGCTTTGAGCTCTAGGATTCGTCTTTTTATTTACTGTAGGAGGGCTAACAGGAATTGTGCTAGCTAACTCTTCAATAGACGTTATACTACACGATACTTACTATGTTGTTGCACATTTTCACTACGTACTATCAATGGGTGCTGTGTTCGCTATATTTGCAGGGTTTACACACTGATTTCCTCTTTTTTCAGGAACAGCATTCCATCCACTATGATCAAAGGTTCAATTCTTCATAATGTTCATAGGTGTTAACTTAACCTTCTTCCCTCAACACTTCTTAGGTTTAGCTGGAATGCCACGACGTTACTCAGATTACCCGGACGCTTACACAACATGAAAAACTGTTTCGTCTATAGGGTCCTTGATATCCTTAATAGGTGCCCTGTTTTTCCTTTTTCTAATATGAGAAGCCTTCGCCTCTCAACGAAAGGTAAGAACCCCTTCTTTCGTTTCAGCATCTCTAGAATGACAGTACGAAAGATTCCCGCCGTCACACCACACGTTTGAAGAAACCCCAACAACATTTCTACTAACAAAGTAAACTAAAAGAAGACTAGTTTAAAAAACATGAAGTTTCGACCTTCAAGTTCTCAGCATTTAATCTGAGGTCTTCCAAATGAAAATCTTATCGGCTGTGTTATTTTCTCTATTCTTCCTGGGAATTATAGGTGTAGTTATAAAACGACTACACTTGCTATCGCTCCTACTGTGTCTAGAACTTCTTCTGGTATCCCTTTTTCTTAAAATATCTACCTGATCACAGATACATGACGAACTTGTGTACCTAAAATTCTCCATCCTACTTCTAACGTTCTCAGCATGTGAGGCCAGTGCAGGACTGGCCCTAATGGTATCCCTCTCGCGAAGACACAAAACAGACTTATTAGCAAAAATAAAACTGCTACAAACGTAAAATGGCAACTTGAGCACAACTCGGTTTACAGGATGCATCCTCTCCTCTAATGGAAGAGCTAATCTATTTTCATGATTACACGTTAATTATACTGACTTTAATAATTATTTTGGTATTTTATGGACTTATATCCCTTATTACTTCGTCCCTTACCAAACGATTTTTTCTAGAAGGACAAGAACTAGAGACTATATGGACAGTAGTACCAGCGTTTATACTAATATTTATTGCTTTCCCCTCTCTTCAACTCCTTTACTTGATGGACGAAGTCAAAAATCCGTTTCTCACAATCAAGGCGATAGGACATCAATGATATTGAAGATATGAATACACGGACTACCACGAAATAGAATTTGACTCTTACATGGTACCCACCTCAGACTTGGAAGCAGGTCTACCCCGGCTACTCGAAGTAGATAACCGGTTAGTGCTGCCCTACCAGAATCCTATCCGGGTTTTGGTATCATCTGCTGACGTACTACATTCGTGAGCTGTCCCCTCGCTAGGAGTGAAGATGGATGCCGTACCAGGGCGTCTTAACCAGATCTCTTTTCTATTAAGACGAACAGGACTATTTTACGGGCAATGCTCGGAAATATGCGGAGCGAACCACAGGTTTATGCCAATAGTTATAGAATCAGTCCCATTTGAAAACTTTGAATCCTGAATAACACAGAACCTTGAAGAATAAACCTTGGATAGCTTAATAAAAGCTTCAGCCTCTTGATCTGAAGATGGAAAACTCCTTTTCCTCCAAGGGATGCCACAACTAGACCTTTCCTGATTTATTATAAAATTTTTCCTAGCATGATCATTAGTAATAGTGATGATAGCAGTCCTTGTTAAGCAAAAATGACTAAGAAATAGAGAAAAAAATAGTCAACATAGCAGAAAGATAGAACAACAACAAAAAGAATGAAAATGATAAAAAGACTATTTGGACAATTTTCGCCCGACACCATTTTATTTATACCTCTACAGATAGTCTCCTGCGTGATAGCAGTAGTCTGGTCCCTTTATATTTTCCCAACCAACTTTTTTAGAGGCCGAATAAGCTACATATGAACAACTGTCCGACTGGAGGCTATGAAGCTACTATTTCAAAACGGAAAGAAGACTTCCGCTCCTTGGATAACCACTCTAACAGCGGTTTTTTTCATAATTCTATCTGTAAAACTCATGGGACTCTTCCCATATGCTTTTACAGTGACCAGACACGCCTCCTTCACTTACAGCCTAGCGATTCCTTTATGACTAAGGGTAAACTTTTTAGGGTTCTTTATGGCTTTCAAAAGACGATTAAGCCACCTGGTTCCACAAGGGACTCCGTCCTTCTTAATACCGGCTATGGTCTGAATAGAAACCCTTAGATTAATAGCACAGCCGATAGCCCTAGGTTTACGTCTAGCAGCCAAACTCACTGCTGGACATTTACTCATATTCTTGTTATCAACTGCCACTTGGATATTAGCTTCCAGACCTATAGTAAGAGCGTTAACCTTGATTATTCTAGGATTACTATTCATACTTGAAGTTGGTGTGGCCTGCATTCAAGCTTACGTATTTACATCTCTAGTTAAATTCTACCTAGACCAAAACATATAAATATGACCCATCAACACCCTTTTCACCTAGTAGATCAAAGACCATGACCATTAACAGCCGCCTTCGGAGCTCTTATAATGACCTCGGGCTTAGTAGTGTGATTTCATTTAGGCACAATAACCTTATTTATAATAGGGGTGCTAGCAACAACAGTAACAGCGATAAGATGATGACGAGATGTAGTCCGGGAGGCCACATTTCAGGGACATCACACTCTGATAGTTATTAAAGGCTTACGATACGGGATGATATTATTCATAACATCAGAAGTTTGCTTTTTCTTTGCCTTTTTTTGGGCGTTTTTTCACAGAAGACTAGCACCTACGGTAGAAATAGGGGTTTCGTGACCTCCTACAGGAATTGATGCATTGAAACCATTTCTGGTACCCCTACTAAAAACAGCGGTACTATTATCATCAGGAGCTACTATAACCTGGGCCCACCACAGGATAATAGAGAAAAATCGGGGAGAAGCTGTACAAGCCTTAGGTCTAACCGTAGTATTAGGATTATATTTTACAGCCCTACAAGCATGAGAATATCTAGATGCTCCCTTTACTATTGCTGACAGAGTATATGGTTCCACCTTTTTTGTAGCAACCGGATTCCACGGGCTCCACGTTATAATAGGAACCACCTTTTTAGCCGTATGCTTTTTCCGGTTATTAAGCCACCACTTTTCTAATCACCACCACTTTGGATTTGAAGCCGCTGCGTGATACTGACACTTCGTTGACGTAGTTTGACTTTTCTTATATGTGTGCATCTACTGATGAGGATCCTAAGAGGAGGAAGGAATTAAACCCTCGTCATTTGATTTCAAGTCAAGCGCAAAAACATTCTGCCACTCCTCCCCTTTATATTAATAAGAAATAACAAAAATGAAATTCCTAGTTTTTCTGACTATAGCCATTATATTATCAAGTCTTCTATTAGTTGTAGGTCACTTCCTCCCCAGACGGTCTCTAGAATTAGAAAAGAGGTCTCCTTATGAGTGCGGCTTCGACCCAATAAAATCAGCGCGTCTTCCCTTTTCCTTCCGGTTTTTTCTAGTAGCCATACTGTTCTTGATATTTGACTTAGAAATAGCACTGCTGTTTCCAATAATACCTGCCTCTAGTAAAAACATATCTGTTCTTCTTCCTCTATCCTCAGTCTTCCTAATAATACTAGCAGCTGGATTAGCATATGAATGACAACAAGGAGGCTTAGAATGAGCAGAATAAAAGTAAATGTTAACATTATTGAGAGTCTCGATTTCCACGATTATATTAATTAAAGTGAAGAACTGAAAATGAAATGCCCTGTTTGTAGCTCTAGCCATGATGACTTTTCTTTCGATAACGACGGTGAAAAATAGAGGGAGAACAAGTTGATCATTTCTTAGGTATAGCCTAGCAATAGACTCACTATCAGCTCCCTTAATAATTCTTAGATGCTGACTAGCGCCTCTATGTTTTCTAGCACAAAAAGTCATCAAGGGGAAAAGAGGGAAACTTCAGAAAGGGTTTCTAGCACTCACCTGCTCCATCATATTTTTTCTTCTTTTAACGTTTTCCTCACTAAAAATTCTCTCCTTTTTCGTATGCTTTGAAGCAACTTTAATACCTACCTTAGTCTTAATAACACGATGGGGAGCGAAAGTGGAACGCCTTCAAGCTGGGACATACTTTCTTTTTTACACATTATTTGGTTCCCTACCCCTACTAGTATCAATTGTACTTATAAGTCAGACTACGTCCACACTAATGATACCCATATCAGAAGTAATAAAATTACAGGGGAAAACCTTTTTTAGGATAAAAATATGGTGAGTAATAACTATTGTGGCTTTCCTAGTAAAGATGCCGATATATGGGTTTCACCTATGACTACCGAAGGCCCACGTAGAAGCACCAGTGGCAGGTTCCATGATCCTGGCCGCAATATTACTAAAGTTAGGTGGGTATGGTATAATACGAATGAAAGCTTACTTCCCAGACGTCACCGCACTGTCAACCATATTAACGGTTATATGTTGCTGAGGGGCCCTAATAACCAGTGTTCTATGCACACGGCAAACGGACCTTAAGGCACTAATAGCATATTCATCAGTGGGCCATATGAGCCTAGTAGCAGCCGGTACAATAGTGTTCTCAGACTGAACAATAAGGGGAGCTATAATGCTAATGATAGCCCACGGATTAGTTTCCTCTGCTTTGTTTGCCCTAGCCAAAATTTTGTACGAACGAACACATACGCGAAAAATATTTATTACACGAGGATTCAAGATGGTAACAGTTCTCTTACCCTTCTGGTGACTAATAAGATGTGCAGCGAAACTAGGCCTACCGCCTCTGCCTAAACTTATAGGAGAGCTTTATATAATAACAGGTATTAT
>JAODAE010221569.1:0-15965 GCA_027574725.1 Parastichopus regalis
TTAGTGTGGAGAGAGATTCATGTAGTTGAGCTCATGTTGAGATTTTGAGAAATAAGGATATAAGGAGGAGTTCTAGGCAGAGGAGTAATGATAGGAGGTGAAGGCGTTTTATTACTACTCCTATGACTCCTAGGAAAAAGAGTGAGAATAGAATGGTGGCTAATATATTCATTGGAAGATCCTAGGGTTAAGACTAAGAATTTGAAGGTCGAAACTTCATGTTTATTAAACTAATCTTCTATGGTGGTGTTCTAATTCTTAATAGGAAGGAAGGTTGTAGGGGTTTCCTCGAAAGTGTGGTGAGAAGGGGGAAAGTGTTCGTATTGTCATTCTAGTGAGGCTCTGACGAAGGAAGGTGCTGGAACTTCTCGCTGAGAAGCGTATGCTTCTCAGATCAGAAATAGAAATAGAATGGCCCCTACGAGGGATATTAAGGAGCCAATTGAAGAGATGGTGTTCCAGGTGGTGTAGGCGTCTGGGTAGTCAGAATAGCGTCGTGGCATTCCGGCTAGTCCAAGGAAGTGTTGAGGGAAGAAGGTTAGGTTAACTCCTATGAACATTATGAAGAACTGTACCTTTGATCATAGAGGGTGAAGGCCTGTTCCTGAAAAAAGAGGGAATCAGTGGGTGAAGCCAGCGAATATTGCGAAGACTGCTCCCATGGATAGGACATAGTGAAAGTGCGCCACTACGTAGTAGGTGTCATGGAGGATCACATCTATTGAAGAGTTGGCTAATACTATACCAGTTAGTCCTCCTATGGTGAATAAAAATACGAAGCCTAGTGCTCATAGGAGGGGGGTTTCTCATACTAGCTTGGATCCCTGTAGGGTGGCCATTCAGCTGAATACCTTGATTCCGGTTGGTACGGCTATTATCATGGTGGCTGCTGTGAAGTAGGCACGTGTGTCTACGTCCATTCCAACAGTAAACATGTGGTGGGCTCAGACTAGGAATCCTAGGATTCCTATTGCGACCATGGCGTAAACCATTCCTAAGTAGCCGAAGGGTTCTTGCTTACCTCTGTAGTGGGCGATCACGTGGGATATCATTCCGAATCCAGGTAGGATTAAGATGTAGACTTCTGGATGTCCAAAAAACCAGAAGAGGTGTTGGAATAATATAGGGTCTCCTCCTCCAGCGGGGTCGAAGAAGGTTGTTTTTATATTTCGGTCGGTTAAGAGCATTGTTATTGCCCCTGCTAAAACTGGAAGTCTAAGTAAGAGGAGGAATGCTGTTATGAAAACGGATCATACAAATAGTGGGAGTCGGTCGAAGGTTACTCCTAGGGTTCGCATTTTTATGATTGTTGTTATGAAGTTAATTGAGGCTAGTATTGATGAAGCTCCGGCTAGGTGTAGAGAGAAAATAGCTAGGTCAACTGATCCTCCGGCGTGGGCGATGTTTCTAGATAAGGGAGGATAAATAGTCCAACCTGTACCAGCGCCTCTTTCTACTCCTGCTGAGGCTAGGAGTAGTATAAAGGAGGGGGGAATTAATCAGAAGCTCATATTTTTCATTCGGGGGAAGGCCATGTCGGGGGCTCCTATCATTAGTGGTATGAGTCATTTTCCAAAGCCTCCTATCATTATTGGCATCACCATGAAGAAGATCATTACTAAGGCGTGAGCAGTTACGACTACTTTGTAGACTTGGTCGTCTTGTAGGAGGGAGCCAGGTTGAGCTAGTTCGGTGCGGATAATAACCCTCATGGCGGTGCCAACCATACCTGCTCAGGCCCCAAAAATTAAGTATAGTGTTCCAATATCCTTGTGGTTTGTGGAAAAAAGTCAACGGTTTATGTTCATGATTTATAAAATTGAAAAATCACAAGGCTCCCCCCTTGTGGAAAAAATTAAAAAAGTTTTTTGTGTAGTATTTTAGGCCAGATTAGAAATCTTTGGAGGTTAAGGTTAGGTTGGGATTTTGGGTTAAGAGGTTAGAATCTTATGAATATTTTATTATTTCTGTCCTTTTTAGAGGTAACTATTTAAAGGGATTTTCCGGTCCTTTCGTACTAGGAGGATCTTGAAGAAGATAGAAGCTGACCTGACTCACGTCGGTCTGAACTCAGATCATGTAGGGCTTTAATAGACGAACAGTCTAACCGTTTAGAGCTTCTGCACCCTAAGGGGGCCCCAATCCAACATCGAGGTCGCAAACCTCCTCGTCAATAAGGACTCTTAGAGGAGATGACGCTGTTATCCCTGCGGTAACTTTTTCCGATTACCAGTTCCTGGTTCTCAGTTGTAATAATAGTGAAGAGCTTTCTTCTATTTGTTCTGGAGGGTCGTTTTTCTCCATGGTTGCCCCAACCAAAACCTTTGGGTGGCGCCTGAAAGGATGAGGCCCACTTAGTGGCTAAAGCTCGACAGGGTCTTCTCGTCTTTCTAATGTATCTGTGCTTCTTCACACAGGAGGAAATTTGAAAGGATGGGAGGGGAGACAGTTGGAAAAGGTTTTGCCGTTCATACAAGTCTTCATTTAAAAGACAAATGATTATGCTACCTTTGCACGGTCAAGATACCGCGGCCGTTTAGCCTTTAGCCACTGGGCAGGCGGGACCCTTTATATATTCAAGGGGCTATGTTTTTGGTAAACAGACCTTTTCCTATTTGCCGAGTTCCTTCCCTCCCGGTTCTCCGGTTTTTCTTTCCCCACGTCTGGGTTGATAGGATGTTATGGGGAGCTTTCTCGAGTTTTGCTCTCTTAGGCTTGAAGTTAAAAAGTTCTTTGTGGGGGGAAGAGGAGTCTCTTTTTACTTATCTTAACATTATTTCTTTCGGGTACTTGTAGCGAAGAGTAGTTTTATATCAAAAATTGTTGGGGTGATTGGTTTGAGCTTTAACGCTTTCTTCCTGGTTGGCAGCTTTTGGGCCTACTTTGGTTGTTTTCCCTTGTTTTTAATGGCTTTGCTTACGCTAGGGGTTGTTTCCCTTTTGAGAGCGGAACTTGTCTTCCGCTCTCTCTTTGTTCTGTGAAATGATCTTTAGTTTATTGAACTACTATGTTCATTCTTTAGGTAAAGAAGCTTATACTCCTTTCCCCGAAAACCAGCTATCAGGTGGTGCGGTAGGCATTTCACCTCTAACTTTTCCTTCTCTTCTACTATTGTAACAGTAGGGGGTAGTTCTTTAACAGGAAAAGTTAGCTCACGACCTTTCGGGTATTCGAGTGTTTTTCTCGTGGGTTTTCTTGTTAAGCCATGATGCAAAAGGTAGGGTTAACCTCCTTTCCTATTTTTTATTTTAATTATATTTCAAATGTCCCTCGGGGTACTGTATATAGTGTAAGCTTTGTTTTGTTGGTTAGCTGTTTAGTTTTTAGGAAATACTTGTTGGAACTTTTCTTTATATAAATAGGTAGAATGCTGGAATTAACAGCAGTCCCCAAATTATTAGAGGGGCTAGTGTTCTTATTATGGAAAGTTGACTTGAAAGATTTGATCTACGAGATGAAAGAAGCCTTAGACTTTTTTGGGGGAATAAAGTGAGGCTGGTGTTGAACGTGACTCGCAGATAGAAGTAGAGTCTTATTAGATTTCCTCTTATAAAAAATGGAATGATAAATAAGCTGTTTTTTAAAGTGAATACTGATAAAGGAATTAACTTTTTTATAAAGCCCCCTAGTGGGGGAAGGCCTCCTAGGGATAAAAGGGCTAGAGTGAATAGAGTAGATCTTGTAGGTTTTCTTTTAACCTTTCTTAAAGTTGAAAGCCTGTAGAGGTTATTGACTTTACAGATGCAGAAAATTAGAACTTTTTTTAGTAGGTAGAAGAAGAATAGGAGTATGGCGATTTCTTCGGAGAAGAATATGGTACAGGAAATTCATCCCATGTGGCCTATAGAAGAGTAGGCTAGTATCTTTCGGGTGCTTATTTGGTTTAGGCCTCCTCAGGCGCCTATGAGTACGGATAAGGTGGCGCAGGTGATTACTAGTTCTGATAGGATAAAGGAACTGAGGTTGGTAATAAGAAATAGAGGGGCTACCTTCTGTCAGCAGGCTATTATGATACCTTTATTGAAGGTTAGTCCTCTTAGAACGTCGGGGAACCAGAAGTGGCATGGAGCTAAACCTAACTTTATTATTAAGGCTAGGGTTATGATGGAATGAATGAGGGGCTCTTTTGTTTGGACTATTTCTCAGCTTCCTGATGTTCATAGATTTAGGGTTGCTCCTTTGAGTAAGAGGGCTGCCCTGAACGCTTGAACTAAGAAGTACTTTAGGGTGGCTTCGTTTCCCCGTGACCAGGTGTTAAAACTTAGAATAGGAAGGAGGGAGAGGGTTCTTAATTCTAGGCCTAACCATATTGGGAATCAGTGCTTTGATAGTATGACTAGAAAGGTTCCGAAGACTAGAGTTGTAAATAGGAAAAGTGCTACGGTGCGGTTCATAGGGTCCAAGAGGAGTTTAACCTCTCTGATCTGATTATCGGTCAGAATTTCCGGCTTGGAGTGGGCCCATTTATATAAAGATTAGAATACCCCGGGATTTCTTTTTGTGAGGATGATGGTTGCTAGGGTCATTCTGAATAACCTTAGGGTGAATGGAAGGTAGTTCTTTCAGGTGAGGTGCATTAGCTGGTCATATCGGAATCGTGGATAAGAGGCTCGAACTCATAGGAATAGAAAAACTAGAAGGATGGTCTTTAGTGCAAATATTCCTGGAGCAATTATTGGGATTTTTAGTGCTGGTCTTCTCCCTCCAAGAAATAGTAGGGCACTTAATGTTTTCATGAATATGATTTTTCTGTATTCTGCTATGAAGAACAGAGCAAAAGGTCCCCCTGCGTACTCTACTTTGTACCCAGACACAAGTTCTGATTCTCCCTCGGTTAAATCGAAGGGGGCTCGATTCGTTTCTGCGAGGGTGGATACGAATCACATTACGCTCAGAGGGGTTAAAGGAATAAGAGATCAGCAATTTTCTTGGAGCTTTAATGTATCGAGTAAGGAGAAGGAGCCCACCCACAATAGGAGGGATAATAAGATTAATCCTAGGCTTATTTCGTATGAAATGGTTTGAGCTACGGCTCGGATCCCCCCAAGAAGAGAATACTTTGAATTTGAGGCTCAGCCGGACCCGAGGATGCTGTAAACAGCTAAACTAGATAATCCTAATATCAGGAGTAGGGAGAGATTGAGTTTTATTAAAGGGTGTGGAATTGGGATAAGAGACCATAGAATTAGTGCAAGGATTAAGAATAATAGAGGGGAGAAAAAGAATAGGTATGGTGAGGCGGTTGAGGGCTTTAGAGTTTCCTTGATGAATAACTTTAAGGCGTCTGCAAAGGGCTGTAGTAGTCCATAGGGTCCCACTACTTTTGGACCCTTCCGAAACTGCATATAACCTAAAACCTTACGTTCTACTAGGGTTAAAAAAGCGACGGCTAGTAGGATAGGTATAAGAAATATTAGAGAGTGTATAAAAAATAAGACGTATGACATAGCCTCTGAGAAGGATCGAACTCCTTGTAGGGGAACTTAGGTCCCCGGCATTACCATTTTGCTACGGAGGCTACGTTATCGTGGGCGGAGTCCACGGTCTCTTGATTGGAAGTCAAGTATAGTTTCTATACTAATAACGTGACGAAGAGTGGAGCTTTAATCCACATAAAAGAGTTTACAACCCCATTCTTTTTCAGACATCTTGTCGAAGTTTTAGTTAATTCTATAACGCTGGCCTGTCAGACCAGAGTGGTAAGTGGAAATCTTGCAAACTTCGTTAGTAGGGGGAAGGTTTTAACTTCCATTTTCGGAATATGAGTCCGAAAGCTTGTATTAGCTTACTCTACATATCATTTATATAAATGGTTCAAGGTATAGCTAAGTAGTAAGCATCTCTTTTACACGGAGTATATCCCTGTGCAACTCAGGTTACTTTGAAAGGTTCTAGCCTATTAGGCGACTTCTAGTTTGCAATTAGATATGTTTTACACCATAGAACCCAAAGACTACAGGAGTTTCACCTGTACTTTAAGCTTTGAAGGCTTAGAGTCTTTTAACTTAAGTCTTTGTGATTTTAGTTTAATTTTAAAATTTCTGCTTTGCACGTAGAGGATTCAGAGATTCTGGAAATCACAGTTTAAGAAAGGAGTTGCACCCTTGATAGTAGGACCTAAGCCTAACGCATTAACTTCTTTGCTACTTAAACGCTGAGTTGAAAGGGGTTTAACCTTCATCCTTTTGGTTAACGGCCAAATGCTATTTTTCAGCTTCAACTCAAATGAGGTGTAGTTTAAGGAAAAATGAGGGTCTTTGATTCCCTTGATGAAAGGTCATATCTTTCCATTTCAGGTGCGCAATGTTAACTTTGCGTCGGTTGTCCCCAAAACAACTGTTTTATTTTAAACTAGCTCCTGTAAATTTAAAATACTATTTATATAAATGATATCCCTGATGCTCTGTTTCTGAGCATTAAGGACCCGGAGAGACCATGTCTGAGGGTTTGTGTAAACTAATAAAGAGGAAAATAAGGAATATATGTTATAGGTTAACCTTAAGTATGAATAAGGACTTAAACGAGGACATTCAGACCCGAGGAAAGAGGATAGCTAAGCGAACTATTTTAAGGAAAGAATCAAGCGAGAGAAATCTTTTAGCTAGGCTGTGTAACAGGCGAAGCGGATAAACGAGTGAAGAAAATTGAGGAAAAATAGGAACAGGAGAGCTAAGCAAGACGAGTGACGAGGGGCTTACAAGTCTATCCGGAGGAGAGACCATGTCTGAAAGAATAATATATATAGGAGGTAGTGTAACCACGAATTCAGTATTGCTATTATTGAGTGTATTTGGCTAACCAGTGTAAAAATAAAAGAGCAAAGAAACTATTAAATACTTTGATAACCCTAGTGGTGGAGGGGAGCCTAACAAAGATTCGGAGGAGGGGGTAGAAGGGGGGCCGGGGTAAGAAAACCAAAGCTTTAAGAAGGAGTCAAACCTTCTCTCTTAGTTTACAAGACTAATTGCTTTTCGTAAGCCTTTAAAGCTTTGTCTCTTCCAAGGTTTCCACTTAGTTCTAGGGCTTGAAAAGCCCTTATCTTTAATAGACTAAAGAAGCTTTGTTCCAGGTGGCACCTTCCGGTACACCTACTATGTTACGACTTTTCTCTTCTAACGAGGAGAGTGACGGGCGATGTGTGCGCATTCTAGAGCTTGCTTCACAAAATTTTTATGTATTTTGTTACTGTTGAATCCTTTTTCGGTAGGTTTTTCATTTTTACTTCCTCTGTTTTTAAAGTAGGGTAGCTCATCGATCCCCTATTCATTGGCTGCACCTTGATCTGACGTTGTGAGGTTGGTTCTTTTAGCTCACGCTCTTTCGAGGTGAGCTGACGACGATGGTATACAAGCTGTTGTTCTTGAGTAGGTGAGGTGTCTTGAGGGTTATCAATTTGATGACAAGCTCCTCCAAGGAGGTCTAGAAAACCGCCAAGTTCTTTAAGTTTTAGTTGGACCGTACTGCTCTGGTGATTTTGAAGTGTAGGAAGGGTATAGTAGGGTATCTAATCCTAGTTTATACCCCTTCTTGTTGGGTGGGCTTTTTCATTGCTTTGATTAAATTTTAGCTTATTACTGCTATTGGTTTCTTTGTGGATGAATTGGGTTGGCCTTCTCCTCTTTACACCGGTTTTTCCTAACTCGAAGGTAACGTATAACCGCGGCTGCTGGCACGGTATGGGCCCCTTCTGTTTTACCTGTCTATATCTTAGTTTCCTAAATTGTATAATGTTAAGCACTGCTGGCCGCGGGATTTTTTAGCTTTTGTAATATTTAACTTATGCTCGGCTCCTCACGTAAGGTGGGGAGGCTATCCGCTGGGACGTTCTTTTCTTGCATGTGGCAGACGGAAAAGGGATAGGAAAGAAACTAGAACCAAGTTTTCTATTAGAAAGAGGAGTTTAACCTCTGATCTGGCATTTTCAACGCCAAGCTTTTGCCTTAAGCTATTCTAATTTTTATCGGAGAAGAAGCTTTTTTTCTAGTAAGGATATTCCTGGAAACATGAATAAGAATATGGAGAAATAAAGAATTGAAGCTATCTGACCTATGACTATATAGGGCTCTTCTACTGGTTGACTTCCGATTCAAGTAAGAATGATGAAGGTGGCTATTAAGGACCAGAATGTTATTTGTCTGGCAGGTCGGAAAGTAGAAGCTTGTTTGGAAGAGGTGTGAAGAATTGGTACTAAGAATCAAACTAATACGGCGGCTACGAGGGCTATGACTCCACCTAGCTTTTTTGGGATGGACCGGAGAATGGCGTAGGCAAATAGGAAGTATCATTCTGGTTGAATGTGTACTGGGGTTACTAAAGGATTTGCTGGGATGAAGTTTTCAGGGTCTTTTAGGGCTGTAGGGGCTAGTAGTGCTAATGAGAGAATTCCCGTTAAAAGTACTAGGAATCCCACTAAATCCTTGAATGAGAAGTATGTGTGGAATGGGGCCTTGTCAAAGTTTCTGTCTAGTCCTGTTGGGTTTTTTGATCCGGTCTGGTGTAAAAAAAGTAAGTGAATTATGGAAAGGGCTGCTATTATAAATGGGAATAAGAAGTGAAAGGTGAAGAATCGAGTTAGAGTTGCTTTGTCGACGGAGAACCCTCCTCATACTCATTGTACTAGGTCTGTTCCTATATATGGAATTGCGGATAGTAGATTAGTTATGACTGTGGCTGCTCAAAAAGACATTTGGCCTCAAGGTAGTACGTAGCCTACGAAGGCGGTGATCATGGTTATTAAGAATAGTATAACTCCTATTTTTCAGGTTTCCTGTTTTACGTAGGATCCGTAATATAGGCCTCGGCCTATATGACAGTATAAACAGATAAAGAAAAATGATGCTCTTTTTGCGTGTACTTTTCGGAGAAGTCACCCGTATTTTACGTCTCGACAAATGTGGCTGATGGATGAGAATGCTAGGGATATATCTGCGGTGTAGTGCATGGAAAGAAAAATCCCTGTTATTAATTGGACTACTAGGCATAAGCCTAATAGGGAGCCGAAGTTTCATCATATAGAAAGTTTTCTTGGGGAGGGTAGATCGACGAGTGACCCTTTAATGATTCGGAATAATGGGTGTCTCTTCCGTATTGGACCTGTCATTTATATAAATGGTGTTTTATTTATTTCTCCTTTTATTGCTTTTGGGAAGAACTTTGGTTTTCTATAGTCTTTCTCCATATTATGCTGCTTTGGGATTGGTTTTGACGTCGTTGTTTGGTTGTGTAATTTTGAGATGTTTAGGTTTAACTTTTTTGGCTTTATTATTGCTTTTGATTTATATGGGGGGGATGATGGTGGTGTTTGTTTATTCTAGTGCTTTGTCTGCAGATCGGTATCCAGTTGTTAGAAATTTAAGCGAAGTTTTTGTTGTGTTTGTGTTGTTATCTGTTTGGGTGTTTTTTATCTTTGAGGATTTTACTGAGTCGAGTTTAATAAGGAAAGAGCTAGTGGCTCTGAGTGACTTGAGTAGATTGTCTGGTTTGTATGGTGTTGGAGGATTTTATTTGTTAATTGGAGGAGTTGCACTTTTAGTCGTTCTTGTAGTAGCTCTTGTTGTTTCTTGGGGGGTAGAGTCTTCGTCTCTACGATCTATTTAGTCTCGCTTAGATGAGTATTTAAATTGATAGGGAAATTCTTGTGATTACTATAATTATGGTGACCGTTGATAGTAGGTATTGCTTTATATAACCAGTTTGGGTTCTTTGGGTGAGCTTTGAAGCTGATTTTGCTGTTTTGAAAATTCCTTGTCCTCCTCCTAGTTCTCTCCATCCTCGGTCTAGGGTCCGGGTTGTTTTTGAAAGAGCAATGCTTTTTATAACTGTTGTGAGATTAGGGTGAGTGAGGCGGTCGAAAAATCAAGTTTTTGTGAGAAAAGTCTTTATTGTGGCTTTTTCCTTCCGAGAGTATATAATTATTGTGGAGGCGATTGAAGCTCCAATCAGAGTAACTGCTAGAGGTAGGACCTTTATTGTAAGAATAGGAATAACTGTTGGTAGTTTGAAGCAGTAAGAAGAAAGGAATCAGCCGATGGTTACTGCTCCGGCTCCCAATCGTATTAATGGAAAGTAAAGATTTGGATTTTCTTCTTTTACTGGTTTTACGGGGGGATTATTTGGGGTTTTAAGAAAGCAGAAAGAGACTATTCGGAATCTATATCCTGCTGTTAGTAGTGTAGCTATGATTGCTAGGATATAGCTTATTAAATTCCTTGGTGAGAGGGTTATGGCCTCTAGAATTAAGTCCTTTGAGTAGAATCCTCTTAGGAATGGGATGCCCATGAGAGCAATTCTCCCTAGAAAAAGGCAGGCAGAGGTTATGGGTGCTGTTTCGCTAGTTTTGGACATCTTTCGTAGATCTTGTTCTTTTTTGTATCTGTGAATTAATCTTCCTGAACAAAGGAATAACATAGCCTTAAAGAATGCGTGAGTGCATATGTGGAATAGAGCGATTAATGGCTGGTTTAAGCCTATAGAAACTACCATTAGGCCTAGTTGTCTTGTGGTAGAATAGGCTATAATCTTCTTTATGTCATGTTGGAAGAACGCTGAGGTAGCTGCGAATATGGCGGTGAGTCTTCCTATTATTAGACATAGTGTTAGGAAATTTTCGGAGGGGTTTACTATAGTGGTGATCCGTATTAGAAGAAATACACCTGCGACAACCATTGTGGATCTGTGGAGTAGGGCTGAAACTGGAGTAGGCCCTTCCATGGCCGCGGGAAGCCATGGATGGAGTCCAAATTGAGCTGACTTTCCTATAGCGGCAACTAAGCAAGCGAGTAGTAATATATTTACTTGTAATTCTGAGAGGTTTTGAGACAAGAAGCCTTTTAGGTTTCAGGTACCGTTTTTAAATAAAGCCATCCTTATTAGCAGGATTAGACCGATATCTCCTATTCGGTTATAAATTACGGCTTGGAGGGCTGAGGTTTTAGCATCTTGACGAGTGGATCACCAACCGATCAGTAGGAAGGATAGGAATCCGACCCCCTCTCATCCTATAAAAAACAAGAAAAGATTTTTGGAAGAGGTCAGGATTATCATTTTGAGGAGGAATATTATTAGAAGTCGGAAGAATTTTGAGTTGAGGGGGTCGGATTCCATGTAGTAAATAGAGAATTCCATTATGGATCAGGTGACGAATAGTGCTGTTGTTAGGAAAAATAGGAATCTGGTGTCTAGGGAGAATGAAATGAAGGAGTCTAGGGTTTTATCTTTCATTCAAGGGGATATGTTTCTTGTGGTGATCTCTGGTTTTAGGTAGTATAGGATTAGTCCGATTAGGGATAAGATTCTTAGGGTCTTTAGGGCTGTTAGGGATAGTGTTTTCTCTGATATATTTCGTAGTGACTGTGGGGTTTTCTTTCTAGTAAAGAGGAAGGAGATTATTAGGATTAAAAATGTGATGATGGTTATGGAGGTTATTATTGTTGAGGGGTTGATTGTCATCGAAGCTTCCATGGAGTTAAACCACGGCTTCCTGGGCTTAGCAGGCCTGAAAGATTCACATAGGCTTCGGACCCTAGAGCGTTATCATCGCTCCCTCTAATGCCACAGATTAGTATTCTTTGTAAACTACTAGGGTCAAACTGTGCAGGACTCTGGTGCTATAATTATAGGGATGAGGGGGGCTAGATGTAGTGTTACCATAAGATGTTCTCGGGGGTTAATGTTGTTGAATGAGATTTTAGGGGTTGGATTTATTTGGGTTTTAGTTCTCTGGAATATTGACAGAGAATAAATGGCTCCAAATACTGTTGCTAGGCCTAGAATCGGGACTAGTCATATGGATCATCTTAGCATTCCGGATATTATTAATATTTCCCCTATGAGGTTTGGAAGAGGTGGGAGACCCAATTTGGCGGCACAAGCTAGAAGTCATCATATTGGTAGGAGAGAGGTTATAGCCTTAAAACCTCGGGTGATAAACATTTTTCGGGTGTGGGTTCGTTCATAGAGGAGGTTGGCTAGTCCAAATAGGGCTGAGGATACTAGTCCGTGGGCTATCATAAGGATTAGTGCGCCTCTAATTGATCATTGGGTTCCTAAGATAGCTCCTGCTGCTACTAACCTCATGTGGCCTACTGAGGAGTAGGCGATTAAAGCCTTTAGGTCTGTCTGTCGTAGGCAAATTATGCTAGTAACTAAGGAGCCTCAGCAGCAAAATACGATAAGGGCGCTCTTTGGAATTAGAACTGAGGGGAAGAAACAGGACATGCGGATGAGGCCATATCCTCCTAACTTAAGTAGGATGGCGGCTAGGATCATGGAGCCTGCTACTGGAGCTTCTACGTGGGCCTTTGGAAGTCATAGGTGGAAACCATATATGGGCATCTTTATGAGGAAAGCTATAATAGTTATAATTCATCAGGCCTCCATGGAGAGTGCGGCTTTGGTATTAAGTTCTGAGGTGTAGGAGAGGGGGAACATTAAAGATCTTTGCTCTGATCTTAGAACTAGTATTGAGACTAGTAAGGGAAGGGATCCAAATAGAGTATAAAAGAGGAAGTAGATGCCGGCTTGCATTCGTTCTATTTTGGCTCCTCATCGTGTTATGAGGATTAGAGTTGGTATTAGTGTGGCTTCGAAACATATAAAAAATGATAGGATGCTTAAGGAGGAGAATGTTAGGATTAGGAAGAATATTATTATGGAGGTCAGAAGGAGGAATCTTTTTTGGATTTTGTTGGATCTTTTCTTGATTTTGTTTTGGGCTAACAAGCATAAAGGGGCGAGCCAGCATCTCAAGACTATTAGGGGTCTTGAGAGAGGGTCTGAGGCTAGGGATAATCTTAAGGAGGATCAGGTTTCTGTTTGTCTACCGAGTATTGTGACTGAGGCTAGGGTTGCCACTGATAGGGAGGTGAATGTTAGTGGTCACTTTCATCGTAGTTTATGTATAGATGCTATTGCTATGAGAGAAATGGTTAAGAGGGTTAACATTTATTATTCTGCTCACTCTAAGCCACCCTGTTCTCACTCGTAGGCTAATCCTCCGGCTAAGATAATTATGAAGATAGTAGAGAATAGGATGAAGGGTGCAACAGGAGATTTCGCTGAAGGGATGGTGGGGAATAAGAGAGCTATTTCTAAATCGAAGATTAGAAATAGTATGGCGATTAGAAAGAATCGGAAAGAGAATGGGAGTCGAGCTGAGTTTATGGGGTCAAATCCGCATTCATAGGGGGTTTTCTTCTCTAGGTCTAAGGTTCGTTTGGGAAGAAAGTGTCCGACTATTAATAGGGCGGAGGCTAGTATTGTGGATAAGATAATAAATAGGATGAGGTTCATGGTTTTTATTAATATAAAGGAGAAGTGGCAGAGTGGTTATGCGGTTGACTTGAAATCATTTGATGGAGGTTTAATTCCTCCCTTCTCTTATGATCCTCATCAGTATATACATACATAGAGGAATAATCATACAACATCTACGAAGTGTCAATATCAAGCTGCTGCTTCAAATCCGAAGTGATGGTGTTTAGAAAAGTGATGGTTAAGAAGTCGGAAGAAGCAAACGGCTAGGAAGGTGGAACCAATGATAACGTGTAGACCGTGGAATCCGGTGGCGACAAAAAAGGTGGAGCCGTAAACTCTGTCTGCTATGGTGAATGGTGCGTCTAAGTATTCTCATGCTTGGAGGGCAGTGAAGTAGAGTCCTAGGGTGACTGTTAGTCCTAAGGCTTGAATGGCTTCTCTCCGGTTGTTTTCTATTATGCTGTGATGTGCTCAGGTTATAGTGACTCCTGAGGAGAGTAATACTGCGGTTTTAAGCAGGGGTACTAGGAAGGGGTTTAAAGGATTTATTCCGGTAGGGGGTCAGGAGACTCCTATTTCTACGCTTGGGGCGAGGCTGCTGTGGAAGAAGGCTCAGAAAAAGGCGAAGAAGAAGCAAACTTCGGATGTTATGAAGAGAATCATCCCGTATCGGAGGCCTTTGATGACTATTAGCGTGTGGTGCCCTTGAAATGTGGCTTCTCGTATAACATCTCGTCATCATCTTATGGAGGTTAAAGTTATGGTTAGTAGGCCTAAGACTACCAGGCTGAATCTGCCTGTGTGGAATCATACTACGGTTCCTGAGGTTAATATTAAGGCTCCGAAGGCGGCTGTTAGGGGTCAGGGGCTTTGGTCAACTAGATGGAAGGGGTGTTGATGGGTCATATTTATATGTTTTGATCTAGATAGAAGTGGGATAGGGAGGTGAAGACGTAGGCTTGTATGCAGGCTACACCAACTTCAAGAATAAATAGAAGCGTTAAAATTACTAGGGTTAGAGTTCTGATAATTGGAGATTTCATTAGTAGTCAGGTGGCTGTAGAGAGTAAAAATAGTAGAAGGTGTCCAGCAGTTAGGTTGGCCGCTAGTCGGAGGCCTAGGGCTATTGGTTGGGCAAATAGTCTTAGGGTTTCTATTCATACCATTACTGGAATGAGGGCGGAGGGGGTTCCTTGGGGGACCAGATGGCTTAGTCGTCTGTTGAAGGCTATGTAGAATCCTAGTATTTTCACTCTTAGTCATAAGGGAATGGCTAGGCTGTAAGTGAATGAAGCGTGTCTGGATATGGTGAAGGCGTAGGGAAATAGGCCTATTAGGTTAATGGATAAAATCACAAAGAATACGGCGGTTAGGAGGGAGGTTCAAGGGGCGGTTCCTCGCTTCGTGTTTTGAAACAGGAGCTTTGTAGCTTCGAGGCGTGTTGTCTCTCATAAGTAGGATAGTCGTCCCCTGAATTGGTTAGAAGTAAATAGAACGAAAAGTCAGGATATGGCTAAGAAGCTAGATAAGAGGTGGATAGGGATTCAGGCGATTAGGTCTGGGGAAAATTGTCCAAATAGTCTGGTTATCATCGTCATTGGTTTGTGTGGGAGGATCTAGGGGTGTGATTTCCTTTTTGGTTGGTTCCTTCTTTCTTTCACTCTTGGTTGAAGAGTAGAAATAATACTAGGAGTATTAGGGATCAAGCTATCAGGAAGTTAAATAGAAATCAAACTAGGTCTAATTGAGGCATTCCTTAAGGGGATGTTTACCCATTTTCAGATCAAGAGGCTGAGGCTTTTATTGTTAAGCTACTTAAGGATTCTTCTAGGTTCTGTGTAATTCAGTGTTCGAATGTGTTGAAAGGAACGGATTCTATGACGATGGGCATAAATCTGTGGTTAGCTCCACATATCTCGGAGCATTGGCCATAGAATAGTCCAGTCCGGTTGAGTAGGAAGGAGGTCTGATTAAGGCGTCCAGGAACTGCATCCATCTTTACTCCTAGTGATGGGACTGCTCAGGAGTGTAGGACGTCTGCTGAGGAGATAAGAATTCGTATAGGTTTTTGATAAGGAAGTACTAGTCGGTTATCCACTTCAAGTAGTCGTGGTTGCCCTTCAGATAAATCTCTTGTTGGTACCATATAAGAGTCGAATTCTATTTCATGGTAGTCTGTATACTCATATCTTCAGTATCATTGATGGCCTATTGCCTTTATGGTTAGAAATGGGTTTTTAACTTCGTCCATTAGGTAGAGTAGCTGTAGGGAGGGGAAGGCTATAAAGATTAGTATTAGGGCTGGAACTATAGTTCAAATGGTTTCTAGTTCTTGGCCCTCTAGGAAGAATCGTTTAGTAAATGTAGAAGAGATGAGAGATAGGAGACCATAGAATACGAGGATGGTTATGAGGGTTAAGATTATGAGGGTGTAGTCGTGAAAGTATACTAATTCTTCCATTAGTGGAGAGGATGCATCTTGTAGTCCTAGTTGTGTTCAAGTTGCCATTTATGTTTGTAGGAGGTTGAAGTTCACCAAGAGGTCTGTATTATGTCTTCGAGAGAGGGAGACCATTAGTGCTAGGCCGGCGCTGGCTTCACATGCTGATAGGGTTAAAAGGAGTATGGAGAAATTTAGTGTGGAGAGAGATTCATGTAGTTGAGCTCATGTTGAGATTTTGAGAAATAAGGATATAAGGAGGAGTTCTAGG
>JAODAE010332463.1:0-13523 GCA_027574725.1 Parastichopus regalis
AGGTGTCTAAATGGCAAATGGTGCCATATTTGGGCAAAATTTAGCTTTTAATATGTAGTGTCAATTCGTAACCACAGTTTTAGTTTTCATCATTTTTGAAAAAGTGGGGGGGACTTTTTGGCGATGTCCCCCCTTCCAAAAAAGTGAGGGGGATGCGTCCCCCCATCCCCCCATGATCCACACCCATGCAATGAAGCCCCCCCCCCCAAGAAAAAAAAGTAGAAAGAATACTAAATGATGTGATGCACCTTACGGTACATTCATTTTACTTGCGAGCAATTGATAATCCTCTCCAGTTTATGGTCTTTGCTGAGGTCAGCTCATTGTATTTGGGCAGATTTTTAATTTGCATGTGACTGTTGAATTACATTAGGCCCTCATGAGCACATCCATTTCTTCAGTCAAGGTTTTGCACAAAATTTAAATTCATTTTGTTCCTTCCATTCACATGTACAGTGGACTGACTGCATGCCTGTTCCAATTGGTATTGTTATTTATTGTGACCTGTTTTTTAGGTATGGAAGCAAGAAGAAAGGGCTTCATCGAAGAAGGTACAGTACATGTATACCTGGTCCTCCAGCAATTGGCTCACAGATGGCAATCACAAGTTTTTTATAAAGGTACTGTTACTATACTTTCAAATTCTGTGACGACTCAGTATTAACATAACCATTTTCATACCCTACAGGTCTGATTTGCACAGGTGAATTTAGAGTATGTGGAGTTATATTGCTGTTTTCACCATTTTATTCTGTGTCACAATCATACACAAAGGAATTCAGCTATTGCAAAAGGTCATTTTTGTTGTGCTCAGCTAAGTATGATTTAAAGCAACAGATCTGAATGTATCTGTATTTTTTACATTAATGGACATGCAGTATAAGTACTTCTGTAACTGTATTTTAGCGATCCAATTTAATGATAGCTCAAGACTTTAACTCCGTGTACTGTACTGTGTATTGTAACATGAACATCATATAGAGGCAAAAAAAAATGTAACATATCCTTTCTGTCTGCTGTGTAAAAAAAGAATGCTTTCAAGCAATATAGGCCAGTCTCTTTTAGTTTCTTTATCACAAATGGTTCAATGTGACAAAGGTGGTGACACCATGGCTCATATAACTTCATGATGATTCACTGGTTGTGAGATACCGAACATAAATTCTTTACAACAGTATGCAGTATGTAGCAATCTGGGATTGAATTGGTTTTGGAGAGAATTAAGTTGCTACAGTAGCTCTTTACTGTAAGTGTACTGTAAGTGTATCAGTAACATATACTTCTTAGCCACAAAGAAGAGTTCAATGCATGTGTTCAAAAATAACTTGCATGAAAAACTGTATTTGAAATAACATTGGTCTCAAAAGCCATGGCTACTATAAATTTCAAAAGAAGCCATGCTCACCCCCACCCATATCAAGCCCCGTGTGTAGAAAACGATGTAGATCAAGTAAAGACTGAAGCCACATGTAACCATAGTAGTTGGCCATGTGTTCACCTATGCAGCTTTCCACCTGCCCCCAGATTTCTTGTCTATACTGTTTTCTTCAGCAAACAAGTCTCGTATTCCAGGGGTTTAACAGCTATGGCCTATGGTTTTGTCTAGGGCTAAATGAGGCTTTTGTGGCTGGTTGTGTGAAGAAACTTGGAACTACTATGTCGACTTGGAATCCACGAAAGTGAAGGAACTAATACCAAATTTTATCTGAGCTGAGGAATCACTTAGCTGTTTGGTTTTCTAATTTTATTTGATTTTGGTATCTGCACTATATAGAAACTCATTGTCTGAATTTTTTTAATTTCAGGATGATCAGTATACATTTTCTTCAGTGCAACTGAACAGCCACGTACGAACAGCCATATGTTCCAACAGGAATGCTACTCACTCTCTACCAAGATGGAGACAGTATTGCGTCAACACGTTGGTATGGGGGTTGCAGAATTAACTGGAGAAGACGAAATAAACTTTAACATGACAGTGGCAGAATTCTTATCATTACTGAGACCAAACCAATTTGAGGATATAAAGCTGCTCAAACTGATCAGAATTTGACTTAGCCTAAATAGCAAACAAGTTGCTTTTATCTGCACTTCAGTCGGTGCTTCCCAAACCTGTGGATTTTGATTCCTCTTAATTGCTGACACCAAGTGAATTTTGTTCAGATTATGTTTATAATGCTGAAAGTGCTGTCTTTGTTTTGGTTATCAGGAGGCACCTTCAGAACGAATCAGGGAATTTTTTTGTTACATACTGCTCCACTCCTGGTAGATGCAAAGTTAAATTTGTGTTTCTGTGTGTGAGTTCATGCAGTTGTGTTTGAGAGGCCACATTTTCTCTGTACAGGACTTGATGTGTGATAGTCTAAAGTTCAATTCCATTTGCAATCAATATTTTTGAGCTACCAAATTTTATATCATGTTGTTTATCATGTATGGTATAAGCACAACTATATGGTGACAGATTTGTTTCTAAGTACTGTTACAAGCAATATTTCTTTGGGGCGTAGAAGCTTGCCTCATGATGGTAACCCATGGGTGATGAAGAACAGGCCCGTAGCCAGACAAGGTACTGAAGGGGGGCGAAAAAATTTTCAGGGGGGCAAAATATATAAAAATGTATTCAGTCAATGGCAATTTGAAAACTTTGTAGGGGGCAAAAATTTTTTTTCAAGGGCCCCCCCCCCCTTGACTACGGGCCTGATGAAGAATTGTAGAGATAAAAAGGTATTTCAAAATGTTTACTTGTATAGTCTAGATTGCAATTGGATTTGCCCAGGATGGGCTTCCCTAACACAAATGGGCCTTGACCACTCCAAAATCACTGGACCCACCCTGCTGAGCACTTTTAATAATTATGACATATAACTCATTAAAAATGGCCAGTGTCCCAAAACCAGCCTGAGTACCCTACGAACCTCAGTCATGTGATCGTCTGATGAATGTTAAAAGGCAAATCTCCTCATCCCAGACAGTTCCAATTCTTTCAACTTACTTTATACTTCTAGCCCCTCCCATAACTGTCTAAGGCTTCTCCTTTTGTACACAAATCTAATTTATTGCTTAAAAGAATGTTCTGGTGACCAAATTTGATGTTTTCAAAAAGAGCAGGAAAATTTTCTGTCTTAGGCAGTAGCATCTTGCATTTGGAAGATATGAATTTTTGAAGAAATGCTACATTTTCAGCTTCTGCAGTGCATGATGGGAAATCTGTGATGTCATCTGGGCAAATTGATTAGATGTAGCTTTTGTATTTCTTTATAATGTTGATATCACTATATTGATTATTTCATAACTTTATTTGCTGTACAATAAGTATGGAACAGTTTTACACCATGTCTACACGGAAAAGCATTTAAAAATTCCAACGGTATCAAATTTCAAGGACAAGCAAGGTATCCAATTATATAGAATAACAAAAGGAATCTGAGGCAATTTGCCCACTTGGCTTCATGTTCTGTGACCTTGAGAAAACCTGGAGGTATTTTTTGTTAAAAGTAACCAATCTTTAGGAAGGGATATCTTGAGTTAGGAATGGAGTTTTGGTATAGGGTTTGGATGACATGCAATGGAATTTTTTTCATCTTCTATATAAGTCTCCTACAAAATGCCACCAGACAATGCCTTTAAGGCCATGTCCTGGTGAGCATACAAGACTATCATGTGTAATCAGATCACACTCTGTGCATACTGTGTAATGTGTGCTACTGTGCATCTTTTGGATTTGATGTAAATCAAAGAACAGCACCAACTGAGAATTTTGCTTCCCCCCAACCAAAATTTTTACTTTAGGGTGATGATTGTAATGAATGGACATTACAAGGGAGAAAGATGTGGCTTAAGTATATTTTCAAAAATCTGCTTAATCTAACTGATCTCCTTTTATTTTGCTCACAAGTATATTTCATTGTTTCTGTAAATAAAAACATTGAATATTGAAGGAAAACCAATGGGTTTACTCCGCATGAATTTAGCACATTAGTAACGAAGATACTGTCACTTGATATGAGCCATTCCTGAATTAAGATGATGGGGTACAGTGCATCCTGGCATCTTAGTGTGTACCCTGTACCATACACTAATTCAAATTGGGGGAAGGGGTGGGGGACTGCATTTTCCATATAACAGATGTAGAACCTGGCCAAAGATGTATGGGACTAGCACTAAGCCATTTGGTTTTGTAGCTAGGTTATTCCATTAACCTCAGATTACCATCAAATTACTTCATTCAATGGCTTTCACATATGTACTTCAAAGGTTATTACAATTAAAAAGGCAAATAGGAACAAAATTTAGTGAGCAAGGGTTGACATGGTGTATTTAACATGACAATGCACTCATCAGTGGATCTGTTGCAATTTCCTTGAAAATGTAGGAAATGTATTTCATGTCAGTATGTATAAAATCAGTATGTGTTCTTTTCTGAGATAGCTTTTTATATTGTACTTATCAATTTATTATAATAAAATATGTTCACAATGAAGTAGGGCTTTTCCATGAATGTTGCTCAGTTCCTAGCCACAGTATCTCAACATCTTTTCTATTCATGAGAAAAGCAGAAGTTTATGACTACTTTGTTAACTGTTGGTATGCAACAATACAGAATGTAAAATGCAAAAATCAATTGTTGGGGAATATTTGATTTTCGAGTCCTCGTTTTAACTTGTATAGTCCTCGTTTTCTAAAGTTTTATTTAAAAATGTGACAAATGGTTGCAGTTTTTTAATATGCAGGTAGAAAGAAAAGTTGGTAAGAACTAAAAACACTTTCTAAAGATACAACTGATCTTCAGACAGCCTTGGCCAAATGGGCAAACTCAGTAATACATTCTACCTTCATTTAAATTCTTGATGCCGACGACATTACTTTATTTGATGCAACCAAATAATACATGAGTGAAACCAGTTACTTCTTGTTTGGTTGTAGTTGCAGTAGTTGTAACATGAAGCAGAAAATAACAACATGTAGAAAGTACCACACCTTTGTCACAGATCCTGTGTAGATAGCCCATGGGTCAGATGCAGAGCACAATTGGCTATACAATTGAGCATGCATGTACTATCTGGCACAATGAGTCAGTTGAACCAACAAGACTGGGTTGAAAATGCCCTGTATATGACTGTAACATTAATTACAGCAGAGTTGGATGGAAATTGGTTACAAGACTCAAGAGACAGATGTGAATTTCTATTGACCATATGGTCAGATGCCTTGCCGCCAGTTGCTTCCCTTTGTGCTACATGCCTCATTTTTACAAGGTGCTTCACACATAGCTCAAGTAAGAAGAAAATTCAAGTATTTTCCCTTTAAGATATTGGTTCATTTTCAGGAAATAAAGATTATAGGAAATTTACCAGGAGCATGAAAAAGACTGAAGGTGATTGTAAATACTTTGCAGGCAGCATCAGATTGTTTACTTACAGCTGTATCTCTCTTAATTTTGACCATATGGTTTACTTTACTCAATTTCATATTTGACTTGCTTTTCCTATATAATATGTTTTAAGGGGCTTCATTTTTGGTCCACATGCATGATGAAGGAACACTGACTGGAATACACTAGATACAGGCTAAATCTTTCTCTTTTGACCCTCATAATGTTTTTCCCCTTCCTTTTCTAAATCATTAATCTTTGTTGCAGAAAATGTCAATGCATGAATACTTTATTCACATTTTGGTGGCAGACTGATAAAGTTGGAAAATTTCTTGACAAATGTTTTGATTGATGTGATAAGTTCTTTAAGCCACTAAAGTATATTTTACCAATAGATCAGAATGCATTTAGGCAATGTGTTATTATAAGGCCTAAAATGAACTGGAACTTAACAAAATTTTGTCAATGGTAAAACCATCTCTTTTTACAAAGAAGGCTTATTTTGAAGAAAATAAACTGAACTTGCAGTCATAAAAAAAATTGTAATCAATATGTGAGCATATTGATTAGCATGTTTAGTTGAAGTAGGCATGCAAAAATCACACTATGCCTTGAAAGCATCAGTATTTGCTAAAACTTTCAAACTGTTTAACAGTTGGCCTATATCCAACTCAGTTTCAATGCCCCTTTCTATACATATTATGATTGCATGAGAGGAGTCAGTAATTATATTGCACATTTCATGCTTGAAATTGCTATTTTGTCTTTTAGTTTACAGTAATGCCAATTGAACTCTTTCTCCGAGCTTTTAAAGTCTCATATAGCAAAACTTTGACAGTCCCATAGTGGACCACAACTAGCCACATTGACACCTCACTGGTGGCAGCCACCCCGTTCAGCCAATGAAAGTCTGACTCACTGACAGCCCACCATTGGCCAGACAATGGGGAGTCACCATCTAGCAGCTAATGAAATGACTGTCAGTGCATGGAAGTCATAGGCGTATGAGGCAGGGGGCAGAATGCCCCCCAAAAATTTCTGAGGTCGAAAACTCGGGCAGGAAACAACAAAAATTCGGGCAAGAAACGACAAAAATTCGGGCACAGAATAGGTGAAATTCCGGCAGAAATGAAATAAAAGTGAAAAGATTGCTCGAATTTTCTACTGTTTTCAAATTTTTGATCGAATGCCCGAAAAATGTGCAAAAATTTCCGCAGTGGTTTGGTGGTCTATTTTTGCATCCGAACTGCAACGAAATTCGGGCAACTTTTTGAGATTCGGACAAAAAATTTTCTGCCCCCCCAAAATTGGAAGAGTCCCGTACGCCTATGATGGAAGTACTACCATGGATAGTACTTCTATGGTCAGTGGTCCTTTGGTGTGTATTTGTGGTCATTTCCTAGCAGACTGTTGGTGGGCTGATAGTGGACCGTCTGCAATTGATCAACTGTCAGCTATTTTCTGACACCATTGATGGCCACTGATCAGTTTGCCTGCCGTAATTATGCATGCTGGTAAATTCTGCTGCCATTAAACTGCTTATTCTGTGGGATATGGAGTAGCAATAGAGATGCAATTGCCAGTGATGAACTATGATATCATTTTGTACAGGGGATGGTATACTGCAATATGAATAACAGCTAGCTACCAAAGTTATATCACAGATTACAGGGAGATTTTAGGTACTTATCTGCAGGATTGTGATGGTGCGTTACCCCTTAATAATAATAAGCATTTGAAAAAGTATGAAGATACAGATAATGTAATCTTTCAAATTCTTTCTTTATTACAAACAGTGATTCCTTTATTTCATGATGAAACATTTTTTATCAGTAATATTTGCTTCATTGCATCTGTAACCTCAACGAGGGCACAACCTTAACACCTGATACAGGTAACTTTCACATTGGAACAAGTGATTGGCAGCACCAGAATTACACCAATTGCTGGAATATTTGCAACCCCTGCCACATAATTACCAACAGAACACAAAGTAACTACAGTGTATGTGTAACAAAGAACTGTACCAACAATTAAAAACAAAGGAGGAGAGAATGCTTAGTTTACCTTGTGCTACTTGTTCCTCCTACTCTATGAATGGAACGATCATCTTATTACCGGGGGAGGTTGGTTGGGGAAATTAAAGCCATGGGATTGGTAATACAATATACCACACTTAGAATAGAAAACTGAGGTTTGAAGATCACCATTTTAAGCATCTTCAATTCAGCAAGTTTGAGGCTTGTGCATAGTGGAATATAAAAACAACCAACGTCATTTGAAGAAAAGTATTTCAAAATGTACAACTTGAGCTATCCCATATAAATGGAAAGAATATTAACAGAAGCATGGAAAAGTGCAACAACCTCTGAAAAAGGATGGGACTTGGAACAGTTTTATAATGAACTGAGTTTGGCTTTGGGCATGGATGCTTTAAAAAACATTAAGGACTGTTCTTTTCACTTTTACATGATCTACGGACAATTCTGAATTTGAATGCTATAAAAGACTTTCCTTACACCAAACAGAGGCTTCATCCTTTTGCTAAATAATCCACTTCTACATCCCTCCCACAAAATACATAGCATGAGTGTTGAAGAAGGCATTCTCTAACGTTTTTTTACAAATATCCTATGCAACATAGGGCAAAACTTAGTAACACACCCTCCAAACCCTATAGAAAAACTGCACTCCTGACTCAAGATATGCTGTTATGGAGATTGTTGTTACTTTTGTAAGAAACAGTACCTCCATGAGTCTTCATCAATATTTTGCAGAATGTTTCATTTAATGGGCACATTAATTGACTCTGAGGTTTTGTAAGTCTTTATGACTGAATGCCCAGGTTAGCCTTGAAATTTAAAAGGATCGATGTTCAAAAATCTTATCATGCAGATCTAATTTGAAACTCTCTTATATGTAGGGTACTGCAAACAAAGTTATGTACAACGGTCAACATCAACAAAAAATAATGTCAAATAAATAAGCTGAGATAACATTGCAGATTTCATATCATGAACAGCATGATTACAACCATACAAACTTTTATCTTCGATGTTCAACACAGTAATTAAATGTCAGTCCTTAAAACAGATATTTTCTGCATTTTTGAAGGCATCAAATATACTGGTCAAGAACAATATGAAACAAAGGATGCACACACTCATATACATACACTGTAGCAAATATAGCTAGACATCATACCCCAAATTCATGATCTTCATGACTTTTGCAATACCTCTCCTTTACCTACACTTGGCAGTATTAAATGTATCATGTTAACAATCCATCTAAAAGGGCTCAATCATAGCATACTTAAACTATGTTCTGAAATTTTTATCACCCCCCTCCCCCCTCCTGTAAACTTTGACCTAACCAGAATGTCCAAAGGCTTAGTGATTCCTGCTGAAAGGGGTGCTTTGTTACACTGAAGTTCATCCCTCAAAATTATACTTCTTGCCTGTATCATTTTTTCAATGTTGCCACAATTTGACCTCTGCTGACCACATGACTTTTGATCCCCACCAAAAATATTCGAATTATTACTGTAACAGTTATGCTTGTGAAAAATAAATGTTGTTGTCTATTACTTTATCTTTTGAATGGTAGAAAAATTCAGCCCTAACTTTTCATTGGTCAGGTACTGCCCACTGTCAAATGTGGTTTACATGGTTTTTGTAGTTTCACCTCAGATGACATTCCACCTCCAACAAACCCATAGGGTTTCCTCTCTCTTAAAGTAACAAATCTATATTACCAAGTATGAAAGGTGTCCATCATCTTTATCTTGAAATATTGTTTTTTCTAGGTTTCAATTTTTTACCTCTGATGACCTCAAATGACCTCTGAACTTCACTTAAAACACTAGGGTTCTTCCTCCCAATATGATAAAGTTATATGCCAAGTACAAATATTCTTAACTTTATGCAACCCTGGTGATCTCAAAAACGGCATATTCTTCATATGCAAAAGCTGCCATACTCCTGGCTGGCAGATGTATCTCAATAAGGCCACAGGTAGATGCAGTTGCATTGCTTTTTTGTTTGACCAAAATCTGGTGAACAATAAGGAATATCCACTTTCTTATCTCAAAACCCGTCGAGAAGGTTATCTGCACAAAAAACAAACCATAAAACAAGATGAAAGCCAATGGCAATGCCTCTATCATTGGACAGGTTCAATCTACTTTTGCCAGCTGAAAAAAAGTGTGAAGAAAACAACCAAAGTCAGCTGTTTTAATAATTAAACCAAGGGTACCATGCACATAAATGGGTGATGTGTGGTAATGCAAATGCCAAACACAAAGGTCAATTATATGAGCAAATGCCAATTACAAAACAGTTGCATCATGTAAGAACAAAGTACTTATAATTAGATCAATGAATAAAGCCACCACACATGAAACATTTCCCTGTGAGACATAAAAGTTGAAAACTAAAACAGAATTCAAGGATACTCCATTACTTGTGAACATTACGTACCGAAAAAAGGAAAAGTTTATAATTAACAGGAATAACTTGCATCTTACTTCTCAATGAAAATATTGTCTTCAGTCACTGCCAACATGATTTCGAAAGGCATTTTGGCTTGTTTCACTAAAACACACCTTAAAAATGTTGTGACTACTATTTTCTACAGTTGCATGTCTCATCCATTGTAGTGCAGTGACAGCATTACCCACCTCCCACTTCTGTGCCAATTTATGCATAGTGAAATTGAATTAAAACTGGATGAATCATTTCAAGCAGGGGATATTTTCAACAAGATTCCTGCTGATTCACACATATTGGGGTGGGACAAAAGTGACTGATAATTAAACAATTAATTAGATGATGCTTAATTAAAACCAGGGGGTGATTTCCTAGTTTCATTTCAATATTGCTGGGGGCAGTATGGTAATTGCCAGAATATCATGTAACCAGTGTCTAATTAAACAGATTATAACTGATTTCTATTGATTCATTGATGTACGTAATGTTGTGGGACACTGTGGTTATTAATACAAAATTACTTACCTGATATCAAACTAAACGATTTCTGCTGCCAGACTTTACCATTTTCATAAATATGATGCTGTGAGACACTCGTAATTTACAGAAATTATTTTGCTGATGTCTAATTAATAGATTCCTAATGACATTAATATTGCACATTCATGAATATATTGCAGTGGGAGACTATTGTAATTTACATGAAATATGTTAGCTATTTTTTCTGCTGAATTTGCATTTTCATGAATATATTTGTGTGGGACACAATGGTAATTGAATTGATTTCTTATTAAAATGATTCCTGCTGGTTTCTATTGTTTCATGAATACATAGCAGTGGGATCCTATGATTACTTACAGAAAATTAATTAGCTGATATTTTATCAAAAGGTTCCTACTGATTTTACATTTTCATGAATATATTGCTGTGGGACACTATGGTAATTTACAGATAATTATTCAGCTGATATCGAATGAAAAAGATTTCTGCTGATTTCTATTGCATCATTAACAGGAAATGATTTAGCTGATACCTAATTGATAACGTAATTGACAACTAATTAAAAAAATTATGAAAAAGTAGGTAATGTTTTTCTGGTGAAGTAACAATGACCTGCAAACTTATTAACAAGATTGCTGCAGACAAGGAGGGAAGATTTTCCTTCCTTTTTTTTTGCACATTTAGCATTTAAATTCTAAGGATCATAATAACAACCCATATTCCTTAGAGAATCACTCACTTCAGACTGCAGTGCATGCATTACACCTTTTCAGTCAATTCAATCAATTCACATATGTACATGTCATTTTACATTTTCCACATTTGGGGAACTAAAAACAGAAATAAGGCCTTTAGTTACAGTACCTCGGCAACTTGTGCATGATTACCATCTATGAGCCAAAAAGAGTTCCTTTGATGCAGGATAGTCTTTCTTCTTGCATACATGCCTCCTGCAAATACAAAAGCAGGTCAAAATAAATATAAACAAAATTCATTCAAACAGACAAGCAGTTAATTTCCCGTACATGTGAACCACAGGGAAATATGCATGAATGTAAATTTTGTGCAAACTTGTGGCCCTCACCTAGTTCAAGAGACCATTGTGCTCACAACTTGCTTACTGACGCTTATATAATTCAACAGTCACACATTAAGCACTCTCCAAATAATGACCTGATCTCAGCAAAGACCATAAATTGTAGGGGATTACTAACTGCTTGCAAGTAAGACGAATGTAAGGCGAGTATTTATACACATATTATCCTTTTTTTCCCTCCATCACCATGCTGAAATAGTGCATGTGTTGCTGACTTCAATTGTAGTTTTTAGAATGTTATACTGACCTTTCAATAGCAATATAAATGCAGTGTGAAGACGTGTCATTTGCATTGCATACTTCAAGACAATAAAATTAAAGCATATAAACTGTACCTTGGGTCAACCCTTCTTGTGGATTCTCTGATCAGTTAGTGCTACTCCCTCATGTTCTTATAAAACAGGCAGCCACTGATCACTTCCCTCCATAGTGAGGATCAACGTCTAGGCAAGATTGCTGTAAAAGCTTCATCCAGTCAATGATCTATGGCAATAAAATAAGAAACTCAATTAACAGCCTCTGTTAATTGATAAGCATTATGCTTAAAGTGGGCATTCTACAGAATCCTCAGCTATGTGCCCTGAAGAAGAGTGCTTGCACCAATGAGAAATGGCCTTACAGCAATCGAAGGCACTCTGATCTATACCTTCCTGACTATGGTTCCATTTCTCCTCAGCCCCTCGGGCCAGCTTGTTCCTCCTGCTACTGGTTTTATACTGGGTAGTCCTTTACTTATGGAGAATTTTTAAGGCATTTGGGCCTATTGAATTAGCACTTCTCTGTGAACCAGGAACTTAGCAAGTTGCCTACTTTCAGTACCTAATACTTCTACAAATCCGACAATCAAAACATGTGACAAATGTTATTTATAGCCTCTTTAACAGGTAAGTGATATGTATTATGCTACTATGCCATTGAGTTATTTCATACTAGTATTAAAACAATTATCTTAGAATCAGACTGAAGCATGATGACAGTTCAAGTGAAGTTTCTATACTTCTCAGGACTACTGTTTGAAATGTGAAGCAATGCCCATTGTCAGCGATTACACTTATTTCTTTTACTGATGTCGAGCATGGTCAGGGATGACTTTGTCAATGTTTAAGCAAATTCAATGGGACAGCCTTGAGACTCAATGACTTAGGGCTCTTCTCATATTCACCTATTAAAAGAAACCCACAGTCTACTACCCAAAAATGAGGCTCATCATCATATTGACCCTTTCAATGTTGCTCAACCAGCTACTCGTCATACTAGTGGTAGATACTTGTGCCATCATGATCATCTTTCCACAAACTCTGTTATCAAAAATCACTTTATCCACGGACTATACGCAGCTGGAACCAGCCATTACCCGAGCAAGTTCGCTGTGCCCATCAGTTGATAGTTTCAAAAGCCATCTTTTGACCACTGACCCTCATCATTGTAGCTAGTCTTGTTTTCATTATCATCCGGCTCCCTTAGCCCTAGCCAAATTGTGCGGGATAGCCTCACTAGGCGTGTGTACAGAATTTGAAAGAAGAATGTTACAAATTAGGCTCAACAAAATTACAGTACGGATACCACTAGTAAAATTACACAGCATACATACCTACTGCACATCAAAACTCAGTGAAGTACCACATGTACTGCACACTCTAAAAATTTGAGGCAATCCATACAGTTGGCAAATGTTAAGCTCCCTGACCTACAGTATTTTAATATATAAGTGCATTGCAGTTTCAATGATAACTTTAAAAGTACACAATACTTTTAAGACCTAATCTTTACCACATGAAGCTCTTATGAATGTCCTAACCTTCTACTTTGGTATACAAATAGCAACTTGAAGAATTCCAAATACTAAAACCAATAGGCCTGGTTCTGGAACTAATAACAATTGCACATTGCATCCAGGGGCGTATATACATGAATTCGCAAGGGGGAAGTGAAGTTGTGAACTATTTTGGGATCAACTACATTTTTTGGAGACCAACTCCCATTGACATAGTTGTACGATCCGAATTTCCTAGGTAATTACAATTTACAGGTCGGTAGTAATAATCATAGACGGGACTCTTCCAAT
>JAODAE010443382.1:0-12200 GCA_027574725.1 Parastichopus regalis
ATCAGTTCATTTACTCTCAGTTGGTGAAAAGACAATTTTATCCCAAAAGTTCACACCTTTTTTCTCATATGTTAGGTCAGTCTACGAGCTGCAACAATTATAATGTAATCTCATTGTTTACTCTTTCAAGTAAGTCGTTCTCTCTGTAATGACAACTAAAACACAAAAAAATTTAACTCTCATATATAAGAAAAAAGGTTTTCCAATTTCGTCAGGAATCTGTCGCCCCATATTTGGTTTCCGCTCAAAGGAGAGAAACGTTTTTTAAATTAAACTGCAAATTTTGAGATTTTCTTCAATCAAACAAGAAATATTAAAGTGTTCACAATAAAACCCAAATTTTAAAAATTTGATAGTTAAATGTCTCATGCTCAATTTTTTATCCATATAACCTACCACCCTATGTTTTAATTTACATTGATTTTTCTATTGAAAGCGAAACGTTTCTGAACGCTCCACGAGTGGACAATATCTTTGCTCTGCCATTGTCGGAATCCCCTGTCGTTGGAGGGGCTGTGGGTTGCTTTCTCCGTACAGAACTTCACCCACTTGCCCCTTGCGATAGTACGCTTAAACTGCATACAAGGGGAAGTCAAATGCGTGCTGTATACACTCACAGAAATTTTTACACAGGTTAAGTAAAATTTTACATAATTGTCCTATAAAATAGGAACTCCAGAACTTTTATGTAAAAGTTACTTAACTGCCGTTCGGTAAACTTTTCCATAAAAGTTATGTAAAAAAATTGTTGAATATTATGTAAAACATGCTTGGTATATTTTACTTATTTCAGTTCAATAACTTTTTACATGGAAAATATGTAAGGAAATTGTTGAAGTATTTAGTAAAATAGGTTTATAAAGTTTACCTAAATCTTTCAGTAACTTTTAAATGGATAAAAGTAAGATAGTTTGCCCATTTACCTATTCATGAGTATGGGTCACATAGCAGGGAATGTTTGTTTTACAGTTTTAACATTAACAGGGCTTCCTCAGTATGCAAATTAAGCTATTCAGAAAGAAAAGTGATAAAAACAACAGAAAGGGTGTATTTTGTTTCTGAACAATTTATTGCAAAGAAAAAACTAACAAATCATGCAGTAAAAATCACGTTCTGTACAGCACATTAGTCCTGTTAAGGTGCAATAAACATAATCATAAAATCAACTTAATAAGAATTGCATGTATACACTATTCATCAAATGGAGGACCTTTATCAGAAAACTTAACCTTTACAAGGTAAAATGATATACAAGTTAGGTAGTAGTCACATGTTACTTTCTACATCAGATTCTTATCACAGGTAACCATATAGAAACACAATAGAATGTATATATATCAAATAATTGTCATCAAACAACGCTTCCTTCTAGACTGGTCGTCTTCATAAATGGTGGTGCTATAAACTTGTTCATAGTGCAAAGGATGCTTACACACTTCGTGACATAATCTGTCCTTCACTTAAAGTCTTATACCAAGTACTTTGGTACTTGCAGCTACAGAAGCACAGAGAAAGTTTCAGAAAGAAATTGCTGTCTCGTACCTTAAACCCACCCTCCTTCAAAAAAAATCATGCCACACTGGTATATGCTTGGTGTTCTTAACTAAAGTTTAAAGATGACCACAATTTGACACCTCAACTAGGAGGTAAAGTTTGTATAATCATTTGTATGGAATCATTCAGTGGTGAGAATGATCTCACTTACGTTTCATAAATATTAATACCCTATCCTTTAATGCACAGCAAACCAGAAAGCCACTTAACTGGTTACCATTCTGTCATTACTCACTGGCATATAATAGTCTATTCCATGACGTTCTTAAATGAAAAACAAAGGATTTTGTAACAAGACATCAATTTGAAACAGACACTATGAACTTGAATGATGGTCATGTACAGAATTACAAACACTTCAATGATTATAAATACAGGTTTATTGTCTATTTCACTCTTTCTAATTACAAGTACATAAAAATAGTAACAGCTTTTGACTGATGCTTGCCATGAACCACTTACAAACAGACTCACTGAACTGATGCACTGCAAGAAAGAAATTGGCTCAATTTGGTTTCACTACAATGCCTTTCTAACCGGCACAGAATAAGCCAAACTCATCTACCTCATTCACCAGAGTCTTTTTCTAACTCCCACACCCTCCTTTCACTTATATCTCTCCTAGAAGTACATTTACCTGGGACTCAATTCTAACGTTAATAAGTTTGTCAAGAGCAACCTACAAAAACAGACTTTCAATTAGGCACAAGTAGCAACGTCTACAAATTCAATGCTGTCTTTTTTTCGTTGGTACCATAAGTAAAAACCTCCTCCTACCCCATTGCCTTTTTACGTTTCACAGCTCATGCACACTCTTATTAAAGAATACCATGTTCCAACACATTTTCATTGGTAATAGACCACATCAACACACTGAAGCAAACATGGATTTGCATTTATCTAGGTTGTCTGAGACAGCATGTCTATTGATGACAACAAATACATGTTTGTGGGATCAATTCCATTGGCCTCCTTACCAACCTGCTTCAGTTGAAGCCCACTTCTGATTGATATCTTTTAGTTTACATGGCCTTAAAGATTGTCACAGAAGCATGGAACTGTAGTTAGACTTCTCAATTACTTTTATAGCCTTTAACATTATTTGCTGGAACTATGTTCAAACATTATCCTGATGTTCTAAATCAAACACACACAGGGTGTAGCAGACATCTACTGCCTTTATCAGGGCTACTGAGGAATATCATGTCTTTTGATGATGAAGGAGACCTGCTTTTCATCTATCACCCCCCTCCCCCTTCAGTAGAAGTATATGAAGTGGTTTTGGCTCCTGGTGGATACTTGTCTGTTGTAATTTATTACTACAAATCATGCCTGCATATATTTTAGTGAAAACAAATACATATGTACAGTTTACAAAAGTGTCAGCTAACAAACATGTGCAACCAATACTTACATATTTTTAGTGACAATGTGTACATGTTGGGGGTCTATTTCTGTCCCCACAATTACTAGTACAAGTACAGATTGACCCCGTAATTTTTTCATCAATTTTGCCAGCATCATAAAACCATACTCTATTCTCTATTCCTCTTCCCTTTAAAAGAGCACTGGGGTAAAGTACTACAGTTTAAGAATGACACTGACCCTACCGGTTGTCTCCTGAAGAGAGAGTTTTAAATTTAATATGATAACATTTAAAGGTTGCTTAGTTTCAATTAAGTCACAAATGAAATATAAAATTAGATATTCCAATCACAATCCCTTTTCATGGGTTGGAATATGCTGAAATGACATTTTTCTTACTTCCTATAAGGTGGACAAAAGCCAACCCCTCCTTATTGTTTATATGCTTGCGAAAATAATGGAATAGAGGAATTACCTCCAGACAAAGAAGGGTCCTTTAACATAAACTGTGCATAAAATGCCAATGATTTGCTGATATTGTCTTTGTCAGTAGCACAGAAGGTGTGGAACTCCCTGCTTTGGTTGCATTCATGTTGCTTTGGTGCTCATTAACGATTTTTTGTAAGATCTCCTATGTCCCTATACATCCTTTCTGATACTCATGATTGAATACAAACATAGCCTTGTAACAGACATCTACACCATCAAAGTTGTTTGTGGAAGAGAATGTCTTTCGATGATCACAAAAACTTGCTGTGGGTTCATTCTGCTACCCTCTTGAATAAGCACACATGGTTGCAATGTGGCTTCTCAGTAATGTTTTCTAAAAGGACTCCAAATTGGTACTTTCCTGTAGAAAGGAAGTGAAGGTGTTTTTAAGTATGTGAAAGGAAAATGCAGAAATTTTTTCAGATAACAGAAAAAATACTATTCTACACAAAAGAGTATTTGAGGAGGCTTACACAAACTGTTACATAACAGAATTTATATTGGTTAATCATCTTGTTTACGCTTGGCAAAGTGCATGAAATTACTGCAAGTATTATAATACCATCAACAACGACTTATAGGAGACTGTATTATTTGCTTGAGCCATTAGATTGATTTCTTGTGACCATAGAAGAAGATTGTCAACACAGAGAAGGTTGCAAAAACTTTTAGCTTGTTGTGTAACAATGATAAAATTTCAAAACCCATTGGACATGCTGTTGTTTAAGGAATCTTGCTCCTTCTGTCTTGAATTTGGGAGAACTTCACACCTACTGTATTCAGGCAAGCAGGGTTCTAGCTACGGTGGGCGGCGCCGGGCGGGGCCACCCAACACTCCTTATTTGCGCCCGGCACTCACGGTCAAATGTACTGTCCCGCCCGGCACGGATTTTCCACAAACTAAAGTGAAACGTTGCTGAAAATGCGGTATTTTGATCGTATTCTATACTGCACCTTCAGATGAACATTTCATTTAAAAAAATGAACTAAAAATGGAAAAAAAAATACCAAAAACATAAAAATAAGCAAACATCAACTAAAAAACTGAATGAAATTACACATACAACTAGGTAAAAAAATTGCAAAAGATAGCACCATTTTGAATCGAAGCCCCCTTAAAGGTACAAAATTTTCTCAAAGGGGAGGGGGGACACCCCTCCTCTTAGACCCCTCCCCAGGACGGCGTTTCGTAAACCAACTGCCGCCCGGCACTAAATATGCTCTAGCTAGAACCCTGCAGGCACGTATTTTAACCATTTACACCTGGTAGTGCCTTTAAATTATCCACTCCAACCTTTACCTTCATTATTAACAAAGGAGCTCACTGTGCATAATTACTGACAACTATATAGCATTGAATCAGTCAAAAGACAAAATGAAGGATTTCAGCTTTGAAAGAAAATGTAAAACATCAAAGAAACAATATTACTCTGCAATATATTTCTCTACTATACCACTAAAAGGTATTAGTCATTTGACAAGTTTTTTTCCTTTCAAACAAAAACAACTTATGCCATTATCTTTAGATAAAATTCAGAGATACTTACACACTAGAAGTCAACAAAAGCTGTAGATGATTGCTTTGCAGAAATTCTACCTCCTTTAAGTCTACCAGAAAACAAGTAAGGCAGGACAAGATGTATGGCTACATTGTGCTTTTCATCTGCAATGTAAACACAAATATGACTCCAATTAAGCATTCGACTATTGGCATATTTTTTAATTGAGTTGGGTGATTCAAGCAATTGAAGGGAAAATGCTGTCACTCCAGTTTGAAGTTGCATTTACCTTTAAAGTAACAAATGTTTTGGTAAGGAAGTGTAAGCCTCTCTGTAAAGAATTGTTAGGAAATATGAACATTGCTTCCTTTGTGTTTGTTAGATAGCCTACGCCATGTATGCCATATTTCTAAAATCATCGTAAAAGGCACATGCGAAGGCATGAAGGAACGGTTGGTTTGATAGATTCCACAATTAGTCAAAGGAAGATGTAGGTGCTTACAAATCAAGTTGTAACACACAAAGGTTCACTGCATGGGTATTCTATTGTCTTCCGCATTACTAGCACAGTCATTCAAAAAAGATGTTTATGAGAAATTTACACTGTGCAAAATTATAAGAATGCAACATAATGGCTAGTTATGTGATCAGCACGTCTTTACTACACTAATAGCTTCCTTCGGTATGCTACATCATGCAAATTGTCTCCAAGATAAGGAGGGAAGAGTTGAACAAAATCAAGGAGGAAGTGTCCATGAGGAGGAATTAAAAATTCCAATTACAACTAATCTTCTCAGCAAAGAAACCTGTGTAGCTCGTTTTCTGCGGACAGGAACCTCATCTTGACTCCCAATTCAAGAGCTTGTATTGGTGAAAGTCACATTGAAAACAGGGGTGGTGACAGCAGGGAGACAAGGGGCCATGCCCTCCTGTCTAGGAAGGCTGACCCCAGTCGGGAAATTTTCCAATTTGGTCAGGGAGCTTTAATACTCCCCTATGATGTGCTTGATTTTGCTCTCAGGAAGACAGATCTTTTTAATAAAACCCAAAACTTTCCAATTTCCATCAATAAAACCAAAGTTGTTCAAATTTTCTACTGTACAAATCCAATTTTTTTTCAAAGAAAAATTAATAAAACCCCAAAACTTTCAAATTTTTGTAAAGAGAAACCAAACAATTTTCAGCATCCACTCCAAATTCCCCTTTGTCGGGCTTTGGGTTGCTGGTCCTCAATCAGGGAGCTTGGCTCCCTGTCAGGCAATTCCTGGTGCCACCCCCGTTGAAAAGCTATAGATGGCTGCACAGATCATTTCTCAAGATTTCGCAGCTGGTTTGGCTCCAATATATCTAGCTACGTAATACCTCATTTTTGTGCATACAGCCTGGTCATTTACCCAACTTTATCACATCATCTAGCCGAAACTTGATATTGAGTGTTTTAATGACTGGAGAGATAATTTCGCATAAATACTTCTTTGATAAAGCTGTGCACAAAGCACTGACACAATCTCATCAGCTCATTTCATGTTTTTTGTAAACATATGCATCTCTTGTGGATGCAGGGTCATGTGTCTATGACATGAATAATTTGGTTTTTCAAATGTTTATTTACTTCAAAATATGGCTCATGATGTTGGAAAATGGTGCCTGGTTCTGCAAACGTCTGCTAAACTAGGAGTCAACACACCGAGATCTGACTGACCCTTCCTTCAAGTCGCCTTACTGTAGGGTTGTAACACACTAATTTTGCTCACATTTATACAGGTATGCACATACGCAGGACTAAAAAGATTTACAATATGTAAAATACCTAAAGTCAGCTCATCAATAGGTTTGTCAGGCATGATTTCTAATCTTCCTAATCTTCCTGATTAATGATTCCTTAGCACACTTAGCACAGTGAGAAACCTACTCACCATTCCTTGATTCAAGAGATAGGGGATTCTTCTAATATTTCGGCCATTAATCCTCTCCTGGCCTTCGGATGCCATACCACTGCCTTCTATATTTTGCCTTTTCTGGGTTATCATCCCATGAGTTTGATCTCAGCTACTGAAGTTGCAGCACAGGTTTTTTCTGTAAATGATATCAAAGAATTTAATACTCATCTGATCCTCAAAATATATTCCAATGTGAATAACCACTGCCATTCCTCGACCTCTCACAAATATCTTGTATATGAATCCAATCCATGGGTGAGAGCATCCTTGTGAGAAGGGTACAGAGACAGTTGAATTTTACATTTCCTTGGGATCATAAGATGTACTTTATTTGTAGCCCCTAAGCGGGCTCGAAACTTTTCAAATAATACACATGGTACGCATATGATGGGGACTAAGGCATATGTGCACATGGTTTCTGAATGTGCCATCAGCCCCTTCCAACCTCAGCACCCCCCCCCCCTCCACCCTTCTTCATCAAAGACCTCCATTTCCTCTAAAGAGAAGAAAACTCTCAGTCACCAAAGGCAAACTTGGTTATAACTAGTAAATGTCATGCCATGTTGAGATAGTGAGAAAGACTGTTATAAATGTATCATATCAGGCCTAGTGTCAGGTTTTTCTTTTGACATACTTGTTAGACATCATGAATACCTTTCCGTTTGGGTACATCTTCCTTTCCATACCACAACCTTCTCAAAGGGGGATATAACATCCCCCAAACCAGGGAGTTGCTAGCAACCCCATGTCCGAACATATTTCGGAATAGCCATGCAGTAGAGTTCTAAATACAGTTGATGACAGGACTTAGATTGACATTCATTCAAACAATATTGCTTCACTCTGGTTGGTTAACGATAGCTCGTGCAGTCACGAGTGTTTCCAATTAAATTTGCACACAGTCACTTTGTGTAAATACCATGACCTTGAGCAAATTAGACTCAGTGCAGGCCAGGTACTGTGCCTCTGTCTTGGAGATGTATTAGAAAGGTGTTCTTTGTTTAAATTGGAGGAGGGGCTAAAAGTAAACTTAGTTGGGAAAATGTTTCTGTCAGGGGTGAGATTAGAGAGCCTTTAAGTAACATAACTCTTATCTTTCTAATGTCCCAGCAGCAGGTCCTTTGCTTTGAGCCCCTGCGATAGAAACATTTCTGCATAAAGGCAACTAACATTTAAAGTAGTTGTGAGAAAACTACAGTAGCTGTATGAGCAGGACATTCCACCACTAGAGGGTCAATGCTGCAGATCGAGGTTCAAAGGTATGATGACTCTCACAGGTGGACATTTTAGTAGCAAGAATGAACATAATTTGCATTGTTTGAACATGTAAGGAACACACCCCTATATCTTTAAATCAGCATGATACTGGCCCACAGGTAGTATGTTAGGCAGTATATATTGTAAATTTTCAATAGTGGCCCACAGGTAGTATGTTTAGGCAGTTATACAGTAAATCAAAGGGAAAATGCATTCCCTCCAATTTGAAATAGTGTACCACATCATTCTAATTTGGGAATGGTTCCTATCTAATGTGACAACATTTTTGTTACATATTTGTTTAACTCATGCAGAATAACTCCTTGGTTTACTTTCATACTCAATATTTTTTATTCTGAGAAATAATGAAAGATACTTGTGAGCAAATTAAATAAGAGGAGATCTGTAAAATTTAGATTTTTGAAAATAAACTTGGGGCGACTGTTTTCTCCCTTTAAATACCGATCCACAGGTAGTATGTTTGGGCAGTATTGTAAATTTTCAATAATGGCCCACAAGTAGTATGTTTAGGCAGTATTCTTAATATTAAGTACTTGCCCACAGGTAGTACAGTATAGTACAGTATGTTTCAGCAGAATTGTAAACTTTTAATTTTGGCCCACAGTTAGTATTGTTGGACAGTACTGTCAATTTTGCATTACTGGCCCACAGGTGCTCTGTTTGGGCAGTACTGTAAATTTTGCAGTATTGTAAGTTTTCATTACTGGCCCAGAGATGGTATGTCTTGTCATTGTTGATTTTAATAAGCCTAGCTGGCCCACACCCCCATCATTTGTCAAACAAAGGAGCATTACCTAAAATAAAGTCAGGTACACAGAATCTGTGGAAGACCTTGTCAGTATTGCTTAAGGCATGTCTATAAATGAAGTTAGTGCAGAGGCATCAGGGAACATATAATTCTGTGACCCCCAAAATTTGAACCCTAAACAAGGCTAAAGTTTGATGCCTTACTACAAACCAGCTATTCATATTTATCAGGTGTGCATTAAAAAAGATGGGGTTGGTGGCAACCTCCTCACCGTTGAAGAAAAAAGAAAGAAAGCTGCTACATTCTCTAAGTCACTATACCAACTGCTTGTCAAAACTGAAGTCACCACACATGTTAAAAATACTTATACCTACCAATGTGGGTGTTACTAAACCTATAGGCCTAGTCACATAAATGAAAGCACAAACATCATAAATCATTAATACCAACTTAACAGGAGTCCATTGAATCTGCTAGAAAAAGTCCTGTGAAGATGGTACATATAGACATGCAATATGGCACACCATGCAAGCATAAGCTGCCTTAGCTGAAGAAAGTTAATAAGCTTCAGTAATGAATGATCAGAAATGATTTGAGCAACAAATAAAAGTGACATACAGATGTTGCAGCCAAATTCATTTTTTTATAGATTTTGAACGGAGTAACTTTGTTCAATTTAATCCTTTTTCAAGGCTACTTAAAAGAGTAGGAAATGTATACAGTATGATACACTTACATCTCCTGTCTCCGAGTCCCCATCAGGGTCTTTCAAGAAGGGAAAGGCATCAACTTAATACTGTAATACAGTGCCGTGTGCCATGTCACCTTTAATACAGGATGATGGTCTAGTAGAGAGAATACAAAGAATACATAGAAGGTTTATAATAGCTTGAAAAATGTGAGGTAAAATAAACAGATAAAACATACAGTAGCATAGCCAGGATTGTGTCATAGGAAGGGGGCTTTGGAGTGCGACATGAGGGAGAGGTCTAAGGAGAGGGGGTATCCCCTCTTGGAGAAAAAAGTCTTTTAAGGTCTCCAGATGCAAAATGGGGTAATTTTTGTGCCTCAAATGTAATAGTTTATAGTGATCATGTGTTTTTTGCCATTATTTTATTCAAGGTTGGGTCATGGGGGGGGGGTGTCAACCCCCAAAACCCTCCCAATGGCTACGCCACTGGAAAGATATGAGAAGTATCAAACATGGGAATATGAAGTCCTTATAGATATGTTTGATACACACTACAACCTGCTTCAAAGAGGTATATAAAACAAACAATTCAAATAAAAATGTAATATGAAACATATGAGCCTCAAATGTTTTTAAACAAGGCAACATCACATTCAAAAATTGACATGGAAGCATGTGTAATCCCACCTGAGAACAATGGACCCTATTAGCTCCTTCTGCAGGGTTCATACTTGTTTTACAAATCTGCTGCTTTTCATAACAGATGCAATACTACAGTATATAGTACCAATACACCATCATACATGTCCAGTTTGACAGAATACATTGGCTAATCTGACCCTTATCAGGGATCCCCTGGCATTGCTTTTGTGAGGCAGACATCTCACAGTTTTTGACCACCACCTCACACAAATTTGTAATACTCACCACCTGTGCTGTAGCCTACTAGCTATAGAAGTATTGATAGTTCTCCCTTACTGTTTGTACCAAAGCTGGCACTATATTATCCCCATGGACTTTACCACCTCACACTCTCTAAAATCCTGGGGAAACCTTGCTAATAACAATAAACACTAAGGACTCAGAACAACTTACTTGTATCCATGCATGCTAACAACTTGTGCTGCTAGTAAGTGGCAAAGTTTGCGCTTGTCTCCTTTTAGAAAAGCTCGAGTGCTATCAATTTTGTCCACTAGCGTTGTTCCATTTTTATCTTCTGAGAGGATCTTTTACACTACCTGCTTCAAGGAATTAAAATGAAAAAAATATTCATCATGATTCCTGATCCCAAGTTCATTTTATCAGCTTACACAAAGAGTTGTTGAGCATTTGACACTGACATGAACAGTTTTCTAACTTTATGAGAATTTAAGACAAGTAGGTTTTAAATTAAGTGGCATCCATTTTTAGTTTTTGACTATGACCTCTAATCATACCCTCCAATTAATTAGTGTTGGTCCAATTATAGTTAAGTATCAGCCCACATCCAATATTTTAAGGTAAAATTTACCTTAAATGCCAATAGCATGTAACCAATATTTCTGGTCCCATAATTCATTGAAATTTTGACATTATTTTAGTATGTGTGACTGTTAGACTCAACATTTCACCTCACTGAAAGCCGACAGCACTTATCAGTGTAGAACACGTTCCTTTCTCAAAAATCAGTATCGGCCGATAGAGTAGGCAGGGAATAATTTATCCGGTATCGCATCGTATTTTGCTACACAAGATGGACAAATTGCTACACAAATGCAAAATTGTGTAGCAGATTTTGTACATACAACATTAGGGTTTTTAATGATTTTGTGATAGAGAAGCCCAGAAACCTCAAAATTGCTATGCAAATTTTGAACACTAAATTATTCCCTGAAAATGCAATTTTACCCTTTTGCATTTTTTTTTTGATTGATCAGTAATATTACAGTATTTGGACACAATTTTAGGGTAATAGGCTACTAGTGTCGTGACTTACCACCACCCCTAAAAACGGTTCGAACTGCCCATCATATTGGAACTTTGAATCATTTTTAATGGAGTTTCAGTTCTTTTATTTCTTAGTCTTACATTAATTAAAAATTAAAACTTAATATTCGTAACTTGAAGTTGGAGTTAAAAAGTTAGTCATCCGTCTGTATTGTTGTCTAGAACTTAGTGCTGAGTTTTCTTGGGATCCATTAGGTAAAGACACAGTCACACAAGGGAGGAAAGTGCAATCCCTCCATCTACAGTACAAAAATAAGCCTAAATGTGATTTCATATTCATACATCAGAAACCAACTGACCGTCACTGAAACACGGTGCGAACCGCCTCTGATACCTGGGGCGGTTCGAACCGGTTTTTGATGGCGCTTCGTGATGGCGGTAAGTACCAGGGGCGGTAACTGCCTAGACGCGTAACACAAAAATGTACAAGGTTTGCCCATTAAAGTCATGTTGCGATGGTCTTAACTTCAAAGTCTCCGGCAAAATATAAACATGTAACCTTCATTTAAATGTAAAATGTAATGAAGTAGCCTACCGATGTGTGGTAAAATTGTAAATACCAGTTAGAGTAGTATTGATGGCCGTGGTCATTGATCTTGAGGGTGTAACGTGGTAACGGAGGCCAGCACACCCTTGGGTCTCACATCGGG
>JAODAE010457913.1:0-11279 GCA_027574725.1 Parastichopus regalis
CCAAGCGTGTCACCATCATGCCCAAGGACATCCAGCTGGCCCGCCGCATCCGTGGCGAACGTGCTTAGACTGTCACCAGACGTGACGTCATCATACCAACGGCTCTTTTAAGGGCCATCACATTGTCCCGAGGGAGACGGCTCCTTTTCTCTGTCAAACATGCTATTGTTTTTGTTGTGTCTTATATTAATTACGGTATTTAATTAAGGTGATCATTTTTAGTTAAATGAATTCATGAACATAACATGTTACAACTTCTCCGAGCACATTATGGTATAGCCCCAAGTCCCGCCCCCTCCCAACACGGAGTAGGCTCAGTGATATGCTGCTATTCCATGTGAAATTTGTCATAGTATGTAAGATTTCATGAGAGTAATGAAGTGGGTCCGTATATAATAACCACGGGGCATAAGTGACCACGATTCAGTTTTGTAGGGCATAAATGACCACGACCGTGGCCTATTATGGTTCGAGGCCCAGGGCATAATAGACCACAAACACGATACAGGTTTCCGCATATAACCATTCAAGACCTGCACAGTCATGGCATCAATGACACATTAATTCCCTTTTTTTTTTTTCTTTTTTACACCTTGACAGGCTACTGCCATGTCAGCTTTCTTCCCATAGTGTGACTGGTATGTTTATTTTGTCACTAGAATTTCGCTTACATGATATAAGTATCCTAAAATTGGTGTCATGGGAGTCAATTGTCTCAAATTTGATGAAATGCGACCTAATGTAGCCATTTTTAGGCCCAAAAATTATGACATTACCTTCTTAACAGTAGCATTTAGCTCCTTCCGCCTCCTTTTTTTTTCATTTTTTTTTTTAATATGCACAATTTTTTAACATGAAATTGTTGTCAAAACATAACACATACTCCAGGAAAAATATTGGCAATTTGTTAATTTGCGAAGTTCAACTAAAGAGCTTTCACGTGTAAACTTTTTAGTATAGGCTATCCTTGATTCCTTTCACATGCGCTTTGTATAATTTTCATAACATTTCAATTTTGAAATATCAGAAAATATATTTTTTTCGCTGGCCCACCTATCCTTTTACACGCGAAACATGGATCCACCGCATTTTGATAAAACCAAAAATTGAAAAAAATGAAATGACTCGAATTTTTGGACTCAAGTCAATCCAATTATCCTAATTTCACACATACATGCTTTGGAACAGACCCGTTCATGGTATTACTGTGGTGAAAGTACTTTGGTGTCTCACTTTACACGTCAAACAAATATTTCTCCTGACATAAGGGCATTCCGACAATGTTAATGATTCCATGCGCCCGTGTATGGAACCTACTCCTCGTCAGTTTCAAATACATTACGACAAGACAAACCAGAACAGTAGCCGAAAAGTGTCATGTCATAGCTTGGTACCCAAAAGGTAGACAGCGCAGAAGCAAACAGACAATATACATTGGCCCCTTCCCACACCGCACAACGCAGCCTATAGATGAGGGGCGCCTACAAACTCAAAGTCTCAAACTCCTCATTACGCAACCTCAGTAATGCAATGTCACCATCTCAACTCCCCGTTATGACCGGACCAGACAAAGCAGTCAACAGAGGTTCACCCCTCCTCCCCTGGGGTGTTGGGACCACAGTACGCATTGTTCGCTCCCTTCGAGGGGGTACAAAATTCTGCGGGTGACATACCAAGTAACTCACGACGTGGATGGATACGGTTACCACTTTCGACATTCGCGTGGACTGCATTGGTCTAAGTCCCCCAATACGCCCACCGCAGGGTACCTACCCCCTCATTCTAAGGACGTGCGACAAAATAGTTATTGGTAAGCTCAATGCGGGGAAGCATGGTCTCTTACAGAAGGGAAGACACCCAATACCCGTTCATATAAACAACCATAATCAAATTATAAAGCAAGCAATTACATTAAATTAAAATAAGTTGACACGACAAAAGCATGTTTGACAAGGAGCAAAGAAGCCTTCCCCCTCGGGGACGGTTGATGGCCCTCAAAAGAGCCGTTTGGTTTCGTAGATGGTTCACCACTGGGGGCCCATTTACGCCTTCTTTCCGCCTGCGGTCTTCTTGGGGAGAAGGACAGCCTGGATGTTGGGCAGGACACCTCCCTGTGCGATGGTGACGCCGCTGAGGAGTTTGTTCAATTCCTCGTCGTTGCGGATGGCCAACTGGAGATGACGGGGGATGATTCTGGTCTTCTTGTTGTCACGGGCGGCGTTGCCAGCCAACTCGAGGATTTCTGCAGCCAAGTACTCCAACACTGCAGCCAGGTACACGGGTGCGCCTGCTCCGATCCTCTGGGCGTAGTTTCCCTTGCGAAGGAATCGGTGGACACGTCCCACGGGGAACTGAAGTCCGGCCCTTGCTGATCGGGACTTAGCCTTGGCCCTAGCCTTTCCGCCTTTACCTCTGCCAGTCATGTTTAATAGAGAATGTTTGCTCGGTATACCTCTCAGAAAGATACGATGAAATGCAATGAAGTCCAAGCGATATAACCAAGTCTATTTCAGACACACTGAATGCTCTGCAGCGCAAACAATACGTGCTTGGATCACCGGTGATCCGACTGCCATTGAAATAGCACGGGAAACTTTTAGCAACCAAATGAGAGATTCTGATTGGCTAAATATAATGCAGCTCGATCCTACCATCGCCCGTACATACGCGTGTTAAAAAATGACAAATTCAATACTACCGCACACAGCGTTGCAATATAAATAGATTTCGCATCTTGTTGGCCAATTCATTATCTAGCATACATTCGAGTAGCTTGTAATACAACGCTCACTACACTAATCGCAAACCATGGCACCTAAAGCACCAGGAAAGGGCGCTAAGAAAGCCGCAAAGTCAAAGGCACCCCGTGCCCCAGGGGACAGGAAGAGGAAGAGGACCAGGAGAGAGTCCTACAGCATCTACATCTACAAAGTGATGAAGCAGGTTCATCCCGACACTGGTATCTCAAGCCGTGCTATGTCTATCATGAACAGCTTTGTCAACGACATCTTCGAGCGCATCGCTGCCGAGGCATCCCGTTTGGCCCACTACAACAGAAAGTCCACCATCACCAGTCGGGAGGTCCAGACCGCCGTCAGACTCTTGCTGCCAGGTGAACTCGCCAAACACGCCGTCTCTGAGGGCACCAAGGCCGTCACCAAGTACACCACTTCCAAGTAAATGGTTCTACTTGGCAGATGGGGGCTTCCCCCCTCACCGAAACCAACGGCTCTTTTAAGGGCCATCAAGTACTCCCGAGAGAGAGGCACCTTCCCTCTGTGAAACATGCTTATGTCGTGTCTAATTATTGTACTTAATTATTATTTTACGAGTAACAAACTTAAGTAGCCTACCGTAGAAACTTCGCTTTTTTTTTTTTTTCAAGACATACAGGCCAATAGACATAAGGTCGGAGAAGTAACGATAGCAGAAAGTGGCCACAAGTCGTGTAATTATGCCCGATTGGTCGGGGCCCGGGGCATAATAGTCCTTAAATTTGGGCATAATATTGCGAAGGCTCATTTCAATCTCCTCCTCGCGGCGCCGTGTTGCCGTAGTCTCCTCCACATTACACAAACCAATTCGGATAGCCAGACCAACCCCTTTACGACCTTTTAAAGCCATTTCTTGGGGGGGGGGTGAATGCAAGCGTTGGGTGACCCTTCTGAACATGAACAAGGGGGGGGGGTCCCCACCCGTTTACCGGGCAGGGTTCTCTAGATCGAAGGTTCGCTAGATCGAAGGTCCACTAGACCGAAGATCGCAACTTTTATTAAATCCTGACACTTACCCAAAGCCCTCATCATGCCCGTTCCTAATTCTAAATGTACTCATTAAACCTTATTGTGAGTCTACATCAAATCATAATCATATTTCGAGCACGAAATACATTTCGACCAAGCGAATCTTCACACCAGCGAACATTCGATCTACCGAACCTTCGGTCTAGTGGGTAGTCCCTCAATTAACTACACACTGTACTTTTAAGGACGGAGGAGCCATCATGAGTGAAACGTCATCTACAATCCTTACACCACCGCGCACGAACACATCCCTCATATACCTCCCACCATCTCATGGATAACATGATGCCTTTGCTTGGCGAAAAAATGGAATACTTAAAAAATTGGGGACAGAACCGGTATGTCGCCGTGCAGTAAATTGCTTGGAATTAAATTTCAAAAACAACGGCGATTTATCACGATGAAGTGGTGTCGCTATAACAATTTACACTCTGCATGAACTGATACCATGACCACAGCGCAGTGGCGTACAGCATAATTGTGTAGCACAAGTGTAGCGATACCACGACAAATGTTGTCTGTGTTTCTATTTCTTGTTTTTTGAGGAGGGACGTGGGGTGGGGGTTCTTTAGGCTCTCTTTTCCCATTGCCCGTATGTTTATTATATCTCTTCATCCCTTTCATTCCTCTACTTTCATTGTCTTCCAACTGCTTTCAAGCTTGCAGCAAACATGAAATATGGTGAGGGTCGGGAGCATGGGGGTCGGGAATGATAACATCAAATTCATGACAATAATCCAAGTCAAAGACAAAACTTAACGAAATACTCACGAAGCAACACCAAACTCAAACGAATAATTACACAAATAATTTAAAGACAAATAATACTAAGCGCATCATAATCAGTGACAGTAATAAGCAAATCATATAAGCATGCTACACATAATTAGTATTTCAGCACTCTTTCGAAATTTGACAAGCTTGCCGAAATTACCATGAAAAGTCAAATAATTCGTGGACCCGCTTTAAAAGGAACAAATAAAAACAAAGAACCCCCCCCCCCACACACACACACACACCCCGTACGTTTCTCTTCCTGAAGAAGGGACCCCATTTCTCCGTTATGCATGTTCAGCAAATGCATATGGAGCTTTGGAAACATCCATTTTACAAGTTCACTGGCACTATACAGTACTTATTATACACTTTGATTACATATCAAATGGGGAATGCATTAAAAAAAAAAAAAAAAAGAAAAAGAAACGCGCACACTTGTTCCCCCCCCCCAAGCAAAAAAACGAAAAAAAAAAACAAACAAACAAACAAACAAACAAACAAACAAACAAACAAACAAACAAACAAACAAACAAACAACCCCCAAAAGCCACCAAAAATATATCCGCAATGACTTCCATATACTATAGGCTACAATTAATTAAGCACGGATGTTCGACTATACATTTCAACGGCTAAACGTCATTTTGAAATGACGGTTTTTTTTTATTTTTTGGCAAACCTTGTGTCACATTTTGTTCCAACTTTCTCTCTGCTTATTCAATTTCCTGCCCTTTACCTTGCAACTACTAGGTCAAAAATGGGCTCAAATTCATTGTATGTACATAAGCAAACGTACAGATACAATATATATATATATATATATATATATATATATATATATACACATATACTCCTCATTACATGGACAGCATGCAATAAATCGAGTGCCGTGATGATATCAACAATTTCTCGAAAATAATTTCTGCCCAACGCCCTGTTGCAACAGTGAAATCAAATAACAAGTCCATTACTTCTCGGTTCAATTTTACCCGTAATTACGGTGTCAAAGTTGTCCCAATTACGTGTAGCGGCACAAGGAAACGGTACATACTTTTTTTTTTCATTTTTATTTGGGGGGGGGGTGAGGATAGGGGAGGTGTCTGTACGACGTACTTTTTTATTTTTATTTTTAACCATTAATTAAGGAATAAATCGCATTTGGCGGACTATTATTGGTGAATAAACCGTCGAGACTACAAATGGCAAAATAACGGACGAGGCGAAGCCGAGTCCGTTATTTTGCTAATTTGAAGTCGAGACGGTTTATGGGACAATAATTGTCCGACAAATGTGGTTTATTCCTATTCTACCACCGAAAATCTGGAAAAAAAAAAAACTTCATTTGTATCAGCTTTTACGTTTACTGACCGTGTGTTGTGGAGGAATAACAGGTCGGTGTTTAACCAATCAGAATGCAGGATTCTCAATAACGGATGGCTAGAGGTGGTAGAATATGCATGTAATTTATCGCATAAGGTCAAGCTATATCCCACTTTTACAGTTACTCTTACTGGAAACTTTAACTGAACCGAACTAACAATTTTAATTCTAAGTCTGTCAACCCGTCGTGCGGATCTGCTGACATTATACATATTTCATTTTAGGCAAAGTAAGAGTACTGCTTTTATATCGTGTCCTTTCAATCGCATGAGAGTAGCACATAAATTGTACATATTGACGCAAAGTGGATCGTTTAATGGCGCCTTTCTAGCCTTTATTTCGACCTTGCATTTCTTTACTTCATTTTTTTTTTTTTCGATCGCTGGGAAAATTTTTAGTCAAGTTACGCTGGTACGACTAAAGTCAAAGCAATTTAATTCTCTTTGGCAACACCACCCATCCACCGCCCTCTCGTAGCCCGATGCACTGTTGTGGTGATCACAATGAAATAGTCGCCATTTCTGCAAATATGGCCATTATTTTCGAAATTTACATTTCCTCACCCCCCCCCCCGGGACGTACAAAACTGTGGAGGCGCACATGCACCGACCATCACCCTGACGTGAATGTCAACCCGCTGCCGAGAAATGCACAACGTAATTCAAATTTCTGAACATATGTCCACTTCCACGCTTTACAAAACTACATAGCACCATTATCGATCGGAGAAAAAAAAAAAGAAGAACAACAACAACAACAACAACAACAACAACAACAACAAATCTCCAAGTGTAAAATTGTCACCTCTCCCCCTTCGGAAACAGCCCCTTCATTTGTACCCAATCCCCCCCCCCCCAAAAAAAAGTAGGATATGTGACTAAATGAGGAGGATTCCTGAACATGAAATCAATTCCAAGCAAACACTGTTAGAAATAATTAAAGCTCTTCATTTATAGATATTCTCTCGTCATAGCCTGAGTTTCCAAACACTTTTTGTATAACCAACTTAATACAATTATGTGTGGGTGTGTATGTATGTATGTGTGTGTTGTGTGTGCGTGTATGTGTGTTACTTTTACATATTTCTTCCCTTCAAATTAATAGAGATTACATGAAAATCGCGACCAATAGTGTAGATATTATTTTAAATATTAAAATCCATTTCTTTACGATTCAAATAACGTCCCACGAGAGGGAAAGCGAAGACTATAAACATTAATACCAACATATCAGTTGTAAGCATTTTCAAGCAAAGCAAACAATTAGTTATTCAGTCCTTGATAACAACAAAAGCAACAAAACATGAAGGCATGAGGTAGCAATCATTGTGAAAGAAAGAAATGAACAAAAACAAAGCCCGATCTTTAACTGTAATGTTCCGTACGTCATACGGCATGTAAATGTAAAGATATTTTAATGATAACGGTATGTTTTAAAGACTGAAAATGTGTGTGCGTGTGTGTTTTTTTTTTAAAACACGACCGAGCCCCGATGTTATTTCACTGATTTATTACATTGAAAAAAAAAAAAAATGTATGTCACGTCACTATAACAGTGCTATTCTATTTGTAAAACAGCAGAAACACAATAAGTACTGTCAAAATGTCTGTATATTTACAGAAATTGTAAACAGTATATTCAACTTTACCAAAGAACACACTTTATTCATATGAGATAGACAAAAATGTCTCAAACAATATGGGTGTCACCCCCACCCGCCCTATTTCTTCACAACCAACCAAAAGTTAGTTCAGTTCAAAGGCTAAGCCGAACATAGCAGCATTTTCCCACCTCATTCACCTTTGACATTCACTTTTGCTATTCATTTTATTTATTAACGATTTTGATCTGTGCCTGAATCATTGTAAAGCTGACATGTATGCCGATGATACTACATTTCATCTCTCTTCCAATGACTTTAATGAAATTCAGGACAAACTAAATGAGGATGCAAATAATATTGCTAACTGGTGTAAAAATAGTAAAATGGTAATAAATGCTAAACAAAACAAAGACTATGTTGGTATGCTCTAAGCAAAGACAGTCAATTCTCGAGAAAAGAGATGGTAATACTCTGAACATATCATTAAATAATATTACCCTGAAAAATATTAATTCCGAGAAAATATTAGGCGTCCATTTAGATTCTAATTTATTATGGCATGATCATGTAAATTATGTTTGTCAAGTATTGAGCAGCAGGGTTGCCCTATTACGTAGAATTAAACCTTTCCTTAATAAAGAAACGTGTCAAATGTTTTACAAAGGATATATCCTACCTTTCATAGATTACTGTTGTCTTGTTTGGGGTGAGTGCACTGATGGAGATGCTAATAGAATTACTAGGTTACAGAAAAATGCTGCTAGAATAATTCTGGATGCCTCGCATCATCAAAGGTCAGCCACTTTATTTCAAGAATTGGGGTGGAAAACTTTCAAAGAGCATGTAAAACGGAAGAGAAATGTAATGGCATATAAAGCTTTGAACAATCTGGCTCCCACATACATGAACGATATGTTCACCCATACCGCTGAAGTTCATGATTTATTCCTTAAGATCTACTTCATCCAGAAACTTGTTCATTCCTAGGGGATCTTCCGAATACCACAGAAAGAGATTTAGATACTTGGCCACAATGGATTGGAATAAATTACCTTTACAAATAAAAGAAGCAGGCACACTTAACAGATTTAAATGTTTATTAAGCAATTTGTAATTTTTTATTCCGGTTTTATTGTCCATAATTACATACTATTTTGATGAAACTGTATATGTTTATTTATTTTTAATGTTTACTTTAATGCTTACTACTAAAAGATAAGAATCTTTTAGCCATCTTAGTTGCATTTATGTATTGTAGTTGGTTACCTCCGCCTCTGTTTAAATGTTATAAATGTTTTCTCATTTACATTTGCCTGAGGTTTTAATTTTATTCTAACATTTGTGTGTTTTTGGTTTACGTGGTACATAAACGCCTTCTTTTTAGTTTCTTAGGTAATCCTTCTCTATGTTATATATATATTTTTTGTAACCATTTGTATATGGTTTCATATTTATGTCTTTTTATTGTTTTACGAGGGCCTCATGTAAGATTAGCTCAGGCTAAATGAGTCACCCTCTTTAAATAAAGTTGAAATAAATAAAAAAAAAATATATAAATAAAGGTTCCCACCCCCCCCCCTTCCCCGTACTATCCTCTCCCAGAATGGTATCCATGCAAGGGCAGATGAAGGAAAAGTCAATCCGGGTATCAATTATTTGGAGGCATGCCACCTGGTGTTACGATTGGATGCCATCTTGAACGATCCCCAAGGGATTTTCACCAGGGTACGCCGCTGAATATACTATGGTGGTTAAACAGTGTCCGTCTATCGGTCATATGAGAAAACTCCCGATGAAATGATACAGTAAAACGCGTTTCTATTAGGCATATTATTATTATTCCGACACGGGAGAGGAGTTGTGTGGCAACGGGTGCCGATGGACGGACCCGCTCGCACGCGTGTCTTTGTGAATATAATTGCTATCCGTCACCACCTATACGAAAGCTTCCCAGTCATTGGTAATGTTTTGGCAGGGCATATGGCGGAACCGATTCTTTTCTTTTTCCATCGGAAAATGAAGAGGTTGGGAATGCCGGGTAAGGGGGGTCGGAGTAGGTACGGCGGTACTGAAATCTCCTCCATAGACACCGCTATGGGGCCGGGATGCGCAAGGAAAGGTGTAGACGCTACGCCCCCAGTCATCCCGTAAAGATTCGGTTAAAGGAAAAAAAAAAACCGCCAGCCTCTATGGTGCCCATGTCTGCGTATGGGGAGGGGTTCAACAGAGTGCTTTACGTTAAGCTATTTATTGGAAAGCAAATGGGGCTGTTCATGCACGCCCTGCTTAAATGAATTGATGTTACTTAATACCTTAACTACGTTAGACAATAAAATGACACAAAAGCATGTTTGCAGAGGTAAAGTGCCTGCTCTCTCTGAAGCGATTGATGGCCCTTAAAAGAGCCGTTGGTTTAGGTCTCGAGACAGTCTCAGGATGGTGCGTCTAGCCCCCGAATCCGTAGAGGGTACGTCCCTGGCGTTTCAAGGCGTACACGACGTCCATGGCGGTGACTGTCTTCCTCTTGGCGTGTTCGCAGTAGGTGACGGCATCACGGATGACGTTCTCCAAGAACACCTTCAGTACACCACGGGTCTCTTCGTAGATGAGCCCTGAGATACGTTTAACTCCACCACGTCGGGCCAGACGACGGATGGCTGGCTTGGTGATACCCTGGATGTTATCACGAAGAACCTTGCGGTGACGCTTGGCGCCTCCCTTTCCCAGTCCCTTTCCTCCTTTACCACGTCCAGACATGTTGCTTGATAGTTTGTGTTCGGTTGATCACAAGAATCAGTATGCGAACACCGGCTTGTTTCCCGTGCTAATATACTGTACAGTAGACAAAATGTAGCCGGCGAATATGCACAAGTGTATGTACACTGTGCCGAATAATGCTGACGTGACGTCATCCACCTCAAACCTGACCGCCGAGAGCATCGCGCACTTTGCAGCAGGATCCGAGCAAAAAGCCAAGCTCAAAGGCCTTCAAAGTGCAAAAATAAGCTTCCCGTAACATACCGGCATCCATTCTGTACACTATCGGGGAGATTTTGTACCGAACTTTCATGTGATGTCAAATTGGTGTGATGGAGAGATTTCATTTTCTTATTTTTCGGGGTTAAAAATTAGTTGATACCGTTAAGAGATGTGTCTTCGTTGCATGGCCTAAATCAGCCAATCAGCGAAGACAAATCTGTCAACAGCGGGTTCTTTGAAGTCGGCTAGCGCGAGGCTGTATGTAGCTCAGCGCTGTACGTACGTGTGTATTGTAGAAAGAAATTTATAATAAGGGGTTCCTCCGTTGGTTTGTCTGTATTACATTGTGATTGACTCGAATCGAGAGTACACGTACTAAACATGGCTCGTACCAAGCAAACCGCCCGTAAATCTACCGGAGGAAAGGCTCCACGCAAACAGTTGGCTACCAAGGCAGCACGTAAGAGTGCCCCAGCCACCGGAGGAGTGAAGAAGCCTCATCGCTACAGGCCCGGAACTGTCGCCCTCCGTGAGATCCGTCGTTACCAGAAGAGCACCGAGCTTCTGATCCGCAAGTTGCCCTTCCAGCGCCTCGTCCGCGAGATCGCTCAGGACTTCAAGACCGAGCTGCGATTCCAGAGCTCCGCCGTGATGGCCCTTCAGGAAGCCAGCGAAGCCTACCTCGTCGGCCTCTTCGAAGACACCAACCTTTGCGCCATCCACGCCAAGCGTGTCAC
>JAODAE010468954.1:0-11230 GCA_027574725.1 Parastichopus regalis
TATTATACAGGGTGTTATTGCCCATCGATTGTTCAATTATTCACCATATATCTATAGCACTTTGTAATCTTGTATCTTTCAACCTGAGCTGATACGTTGGACTATAAACGTAGATTGAAATTTACACTATACACAAATCATAAAATCAATACGTTTAAATGAAGAATAGAACCTACATTGTATAAAGTGAATTGACTATAAATGTAGTAGCTAATATTTTAGGTTTCGAGAAAGTAACCAAACGTCACTTTATTACATTTATGAATATCTTGAATGATATTGATTATTGGCATTTTATTATTTAGTTCTTATCAAAATGTACAATGTAGTCTCGTACGTATAACTTCTTCGGACAGAGTGATTGATTGATTAAAATATCTCGAATCTATATAGACAAATATTTAAAAATACATCATTTCTGATTCCTCTGTTTCAATGTTCTATGAATGATAAACCCATGAATTTATATATAACATGATTAAATTTAAATAGCGCCTCTACGTTTGCACATATGAAAATCATCGAATATACATACCACAGTTACGTGAAGGCACATGTGACATACTTCCAGGTACTACTCATATAATATTAACCCCTTTGTAAGTGTTGCGAGTTTCGTAGACAACAGCGCGCGGTAAGGCAACAGACATTTCATTTCAGAATACTCGTTTAGGTTGGGATGATAGTGATGTTGAGATTTACTTTCTCTGTGTCAGAAATACATAGAGCCTGGCTACTTTTAGAATATTACTGTAATAGTCCTATTTATTGTGTATGACGGTCACTCCTATCATGTTAGGTGCTTGTTACGTGCAATACGGCCAAGAGCCCTGTGTTGCCAATGAAAAGCGAATCTTATCGTTTGCTTCTTATGTCTATACACGTTGTATACAGTCCTGAAAACCTACGTGCGTTCCAGTTGTACTTCAAACGCTTGAAAGAAAATAGCAATGCTTGGAATTGAAAATTGCTGTGAACCTTGAACTCATATCATATCATTTAGCCAGAAATGCGATAGCTTTTAGATCAAGACATTAGTTGTTGTAGAATGCATACGCAAGAAGTACAATAGGCATTTAGGTGCTACCAGGGAGCACGTCACATGACACTCCATGGTTTCCTCATTGACAGAGTCGGTCCAGGTAAGTGTGACACAAATGTACGTGTAGACATGAGAGGCAGACGACTGGATTCGTTGTTCTTTAGCAACACAGATCTCCTGACCGTTTCGCACATGTATAAACAAGCGTGCACAGTGTGATAGTGACCGCTGTAAGCAATCTGTAGGACTCTGGCAGTAGATGTTCAAATAGTAGCCAGGATCTATGCAGATCAAGCTTTTAAAGGCATTGAAGACTCGCCCCAAACCGCCTGCGGCCATCTGAAAAAGTTAACTTACTGTCGCTTGCAAGTGACGTTTTGTTTGTGTCGCTACAAAATGCAGACAGTAAAATGCAGACGGTAATGAAACTTGATACCTTGTTATCTTTAGCTGGACCTGAGATGTCCATCGCTGTATCGTTTATACACTGTGCTGTGGGTATTGACCGCAGCTGTATGTACTGACTGTACACTAGTGTCTAATTACCGACGGTAGCAAGCTGTGTGTGTATTTTCTGGGATCGATGGTGGTGTCTAACACTTCTGTTACACCTCATTCGAAACTAGGTCAGATTACCGGCATTAGACGTTTCTTTTTGCGCGAGTCTTCACACCCTTTAAAAGATTTAATTGTTGTGTCTTTCATGGACTCACCTGTCCTAATTTGGCATCCAGCAGGATGTCCTCGTGTCGAAGGTCGTGCTCGTCCTTGACCTTACTTATTGGATTTCTGATCATCATGGCTTTCGTCACCGGTGTTTGAGTTGACATGTGATGGTTCACCAGTTCCTGGATTGACCCAAAACTCCCTCCTTCCAATCGATACTGTTAAAAACCAGAACATTCAGACATTCAAAAGAATTGTGTGGAGGAGAAAAGTCAGGCTTAATGATATATCATATCAAACACACACAGTATGCCATTTCAATTTTGTAATGTGAGGGAGGAAGGGGAAGGGGGACCAAGATGTGTGGAAGGGGGGCTTTGAGGACCCCTGGCCCCACCACTGCCTACAGAGGATGGTATTGTAACACCAAAATGTGTATTTTACATGGTGTTTTTACATGCTTTTATTTAAAAAATATTATGCTATTATGCTAATATATTACATATAATATATATATAATATATATATATTATGCTATTATTAAAAAAAGAAGCACTATTGTAATAATAGCTATCAGCAAAAATAAGTCCCAAGATTGATTTGCTGTCATAGATAGGTTAACTCTCTGCAGGTTTAAAAACTCGCACTGGACTGACCATGCTATCGTCTTGTTTCACGATCGGGAAGTGCCTCTGTTTATCGGCGGACCTGCAGGAGAGCACGTACTGGCCGGAGGCGTCGCTCTTGAATCTGACAATGAAGTCTCCCTCCTGTTTCAGCAGCTCCTCCGTCTCTTGTCTCGGCAGGGCGCCGTGGTACCAGGCTTCATCCTCCAGGGGCACGTCCTTGTTGGAGCTAGGCTGTAGACACAAACATCTCTGCTGTAAGTTACTCAACATCAACAACATTCTGTTAAATAACAACTTTGGACGACAAAAAATATAACTGAACCTAACAGTATTAGGAGACTGACTTGACACAATGAAGTCAGACCACAGTTGGAGCACGCTTCTCCCATCTCATGTTTGTTCAGCTGGAAGATTTCAATTATCATATGACATGTGCACACTGTCACCTGACTAAGTACACTTGTCACCTGATTGAGTGCACATATCAACTGACTGAGTACACTTGTCACCTGATTGAGTGCACATATCACCTGAATGAGTGCACTTGTCACCTGATTGAGTGCACTTATCACATGACTGGGTGCACTTGTCACCTGATTGAGTGCACATATGACCTTACTGAGTGCACTTGTCACCTGATTGAGTGCACATATCACCTGACTAAGTGCACTTATCACATGACTGAGTGCACTTGTCACATGACTTCAGTGCATGAGAATGGTCTACCCTTCACCCACCTCAGACCGAAATACTTGCTAACGTCACAGAACCTAAGCAGACTCAGAGATTGAAATAAGCCAAGACAATATGATTAACTCATATCTCCCATTCTTGGTATTATTTAAATGTACTATGAATTAACCATTGTCCACAATTCTTCAATTATCGGCCAAATGCTTAACACGCTAAAATTGTTCAAAGTACTTCCCGAAAGGCTTTCATCCTCTCTACATTATACTGAGATGGGTGGGTGGGTGTTCAATTAGATAAATATGTCGCAGTGAGTTTATATGCTTTGTGGGTTGAAATAATATACTTCTCGTTATTTGATGTTTTTAGTATATGTAGGGGACACACTGATGACTATTAATATCAGTGGTTAATGATCTAATATTCACACACACTTATGACTTGTAAAAACTACCTTCATACCTCTTTAATACTTCACACCCACGCATGTTTATGAGACTGATATTTTCACCGGTACATTAAAACAAAGCGAATCTAAAACATATCAGTACAGAATTGCCAAGGTATAATAAATTCAGGTTGCAGATAAACCCAGCTTCCTTTAAAAAAAAATGGTATCAATAAAATCCGAGGTTTAATCTTCCTTCAAATCTGTAATATAGTATTCCCACCTAACATTTCCCAAGAAAATCGAACATGCGACTGAAGCACTGGGAACCTAAATAACTCAGACAAAGTAAAACAAGAAGTGAAAGCAACAAGGAAACGGTCACCTTTATCACTAGTATACTAGCACTCTCTATAGCTAAATCAACTCTAACACACCTGCTGGCCTTGTTTATCAAACACGAGACACCTTGCAGCTAGCATTACGTACAGGTTAACACAATATTAGCAATACATGTTTTGGAAATGTCATGTCATAAGTGTAGTAATAGTAGAAATCAAGTCAGAAAATCTGCTAGAAATGAACACTTCCTTGTCCAAGGATATGTTTCTTTTGAATCTCCCAGAGGAAGGAGTCTTGACTATAAAGACAACAATGGAGATTCGTAATTCAGGATGTTTGTAAATGAATAAAGTTTCAACTAGCTTCAATTATGTCTCTAGTTTAAGCAACAGAGGATAGGAGGAAACAGGAGAACTAGCACATCTCCAAGCAGACACAAATTTTCTCTGACATTCAGATCAACTCTTAAGGTGGCATACTCCTATTAGGGTCTATATCAATCCGCGGCAAGTGTTCTCCTTCAGGAAAAGTGCCAATTAGGAGCAGGAGAACAACTTTTTTGCTATGTTATCAATTAGGATGAGCTTTTTTGTGGCTTGGATGTTAAAGAACATGAATGGAAGCACATGTGGTTAAAAAATTGGGTAAAATTGAGGCAATTTTAGACCAGTTTAGCCCTCCCAGGAGCAGCGAACGAAGATTGTTTACGACTGAGTAAAGAGGTTTGTTTACAAGTGACGAAAAGTTCCGGCTCTCGTAGCAAAAAATCTGCATGGTCATGGTACGGAAAATTGATGGTGCCATGAAAGGCCAACTTGTCAGCTATCCAGTGATGGGTAGCGTTTAGCAAGTGAAAACTTCTATCTAGGCTTCGAGAAGACATTACTTTTGTGATTTAGTGTGTAAGTCAATGGGGCTTTTAATGGGCGTATGCTACCTTAAGCAAAAATGTGAAAATTGCCGTTTTAGACTCTATGAGCATTATTTATAGCTGAAGGTGTCGGGTATGATGTGTAACGATGAAATATGACAAAACGTCTAAAAATTTTAGGCTTGAGCGATTTCGGGGTCCAATTTTGCGAAATGTCATCAAAATATCGAAAAATGGCATGAGACTGCCGAGGAAATCATAAATTGGTACATCGATGTGCTCCAAAATGCACTGGTGAGTAATGGTTAGACTTGAAGAACATCTGCAAGGCTTGTATAGGCCACAGTACCACCTGTGTATGTTGTTTTGAGCTGTCTGCTACTGAGATGTGTATAGTAGTTAAAGTAAAGGCTGGTATAAGGAGCCACTAATTTCGATGTTAGGCTATAGAGAACAACTAAAACCTGACGGACTGAAGTTGTACATACGGTGAGTAGCATATACTTTTATACAGTGTAACAAGCAGAGCAAAAGTGACATTCAGAATTTGAAAAGCATATACTACATTTGTATTCCATGTGGCTAGAATCAGCTGCACTGTGCCTAGGCTGCATTGAGATTAAACATAGGCCCTGTATACAGTACTGGCAATCTCCAAACTTCTCTACAATGTCAGACCAAGATTGGATGGCATGGGCTGATGGCATTAATGAAAAGATGGCCAAACATACAGCAAGTGGCACAAGGGGATGCAGAATGTGGACAGGTGCATACACCATCAGTAAGCCAGGGGCCCCAGCATATGGCATTATCCGCACAATGCTACCCCTGGCAGCTAAGAGAAGAGCCATCAGAGTCCACATTCTGGCATATGCTCTTCAGAATATTTTGCAGAGAAAACTTGTTATAATTAGTCCTAGTAGCAAATCATTTGACATCTCCCACATTTGCCACAATAGCCTATGTGTGGATGTGTCACACCTCTCTGCAGAATCCCGCAGTATCAACAACAGCAGAAGGTCCTGCAAGTTTGATGGTGCTTGCCAGGGTCATGGTCATCACCCTGATTGCTTAGGGTTCCCTGAGTGAGTGGGTGAGTGAGTGAGTGATACTGTTTTGGATTATCACTTGGTTTGATTATAACTTGCATCACTGATCAGTATTGTCATCATCATCAGTGTCATATCCCCCCTTAGAGTAACTGTGGTCATGAATCAGTTGATCTCTCTTATAACAACTGTGCTGGTTGTTATATTTCATTCTACCATGTATCTTGTACTTTCTCTCTCTGAGTTGTGCTCTCCTCCTTCGGTAGGCTCTGCCTCTCTTGCGTAATTTATCATACTGTTGTTTTCTCTGCATCTGTTTCAGAGTCTGGATACATGGACTATTTGTGCTTAACTTTAACCCAGCAGCTTCCATCTTACTGGCTATGGACTCACCAGGCCCATTATTTGTGATGTGTATGGCACTGTGGTCCCTGTACTGACTGTTGCGTGCATATGTGGTGCTATGTTTTGGATTAGTCACCTTGAAAGCATTATTGACTGCTTCTGCTTTTTGAGTGGAAGTCTCAAAACGAGTGGACCATAATCGTTTGTAGCAAGTGCGTGTTTTAAGTACTTTGATAAGTTTTGCATTGTCAGTGTTTGATATTATCAGAGAACCCTTTGCAGCATTTGGCATAAATGGAAATTTGTAGTATCTGCCCCTCTTACATACAAATGACTGCTTTGGGCAATGTGAATGATCTCCACTGTAGCATTTAGTAAGGCAGTCCAGACATGTTGACAAAGCTTTTGCAACTTTGCAGTGGTCATATTTGAGCACTTTCCTGCAAGCAGTCACCTCTGCCTGTACACGGTAGGTCAAGTCCTCAGCAAAGCGCTTTTGTATCAAGCGCTTCTTCGTCATAGTCTTTGCAGGAAACATGTCAGAGGAGAATTCTGCTCCAGTCAGTGCTCTGCGCAGAGATCTGTTTAGATGGACCTGGTCTAAAAGGTTCTCTGTTTCAGACTGAATAGCTGCAGACATGATACTATTAAAACCTTTACATGCCTTGCCATCAGCATCAGTTGTGAGGCACTTGACCTTTACTGGGTTTTTACCTGCTAGTAATTTTGAGGCACATATCTTTCCACCATTCTGTTCATCTCCAATATTGGCATCTTGCCTTAAATTTGCAGAACAGCCCTTATGTCCTGGACATTGTACCTTGTGACCCCTTCTTCTTTTCATTTCACCCATTAGGCACAACTTGTTACTGTGATGGTAACCAATAACAAATTTGTCCATGGTGACATTCTCTACAATGACATCTCTGCATTGGCTTGCAGGAGCAAATGGAGTCTTACTTCTGGAATTACGCAGAGGGTTATTATACTGCCGATCATATTCTGCAAAAATGGGAGAATCTCTTGAGAGGCCACGCAGTTGCAGTGTCTCCTTTATTATACCCCTCTTTTCAGCCATATCATTTTCATTAATTTCTTTCATTACAGGTCCAAACTGGTTGGCTGACTTTTGCAGTGTACTGACAGCAGGACTGGGAAGAGAGATGCTGCTGAGCAATCTACGAGCTGCTGTTGAACTGATGGAAGTCTGATGCAAGCCTAACTGCAATGCAATGTTTAGCTCTGAGGGATTCCTGCCAGGTTTGCTACTTTGGTTTAAAACTTTATAGAGGGGCAAGAGCTCACTTCTGTAGCTACAGAGAGTGCATCCAAACACAACCTTTGAGCCAAGGCCCACAAATTCCTCCATATCAGAAACAGATATGAGGAGACCTGCACATCCATTGCTTGCCTCCCTGTGAGCCATCATAGCACTATGATAGGCTCTTACTATGACTTGCAAATTCACTACCCTGTTGCCTGTAGATTCTGCAACACTTGCATGAGCCATGTTATCAAGCTGGCCAACACGGTGCTTATTAGGCCTGAGTAACATTGTTTGTTGGGACTGAGATGAAAATATCTCAGGTCCTTTGACAGGAGAGTTAACTACCCTCTCATAATCTTCCTTGCTGAGCCTTTTATATGCAGGTTTGCAAGAGGATATAGTTGCCACATCTGTATCAGAAGGGCTAGGCATATCACCAGTGCAATTGGCATCAGTTTCATCAGCTGTACAAGCTGTAAAACCGAACCTGTGACCTGGTCTAAAGGTTGTTGAACGCCTACGATACATGCCTTTCCTTCTACCCATTCTTTTAAGTAGTATTCCTATGTTATCCTTTAAAAATAAATAGTTTCCAGTGGCTAATTCAATAGTTTTGTTTGTTAGCAATTATTGAAAGTCTAAGCAGTTGAATAGCTGTGCATAGACTGATATCAAACAAGATTTACACTGAGAAACTAGTCAATATGATCGACTACAACGATTTTGGAACGTTGTTTGAACAGCGCCCTCATTACAGATCTGGGCACAGCACACTGTTTTACTGAGCTTTTTTTGCCCCAAAATCTGCTAAAATGCCTTTTAAAAATAATGCCAAAGTAACAAGTACATTTTTCTCTTTCAACTCAGGGCCACAGCTAAGTTCTAAAGCTTACTGGATGCTGGGATTGATGAAGGTTTCAGAGGGAAGAAGAGAGGTTGGAAAGCAAAGTTTTGTCATGTTTCCTGTCCCACAGGATTAATTCTCCCGCCTGGCGGGTTAATTAGCACCAAACTGAGTTACTGTGCTTAAAACACCTTCTATAGACCATAGAGCACCTTAGACATGAAGTACACAACATTCATGCTGATGGATGACTTTTTATCACACCAGGGAACATGCTAACCAGTGGGGACTTGCTTCTTTAAAATTCAGTACTGTACTGTGCATTTGGCCTGTACAATTTGTATGAGGCACAATATGAAGAGACACCAAATAGACAGATATAAGAACAAATTGTCTAAGTTATGTATTTTCTGGTTTTCAAGACTTCTCAAACTGTCATAAAAAGAGGTTTAAAGTAAAGTTTAAAAATTTCAACTCTTACTTAAGGTGGCATACTCCTATTAGCGACTATATCAATCCGCGGCAAGTGTTCTCCTTCAGGAAAAGTGCCAATTAGGAGCAGGAGAACAACTTTTTTGCTATGTTATCAATTAGGATGAGCTTTTTTGTGGCTTGGATGTTAAAGAACATGAATGGAAGCACATGTGGTTAAAAAATTGGGTAAAATTGAGGCAATTTTAGACCAGTTTAGCCCTCCCAGGAGCAGCGAACGAAGATTGTTTACGACTGAGTAAAGAGGTTTGTTTACAAGTGACGAAAAGTTCCGGCTCTCGTAGCAAAAAATCTGCATGGTCATGGTACGGAAAATTGATGGTGCCATGAAAGGCCAACTTGTCAGCTATCCAGTGATGGGTAGCGTTTAGCAAGTGAAAACTTCTATCTAGACTTAGAGAAGGCATTACTTTTGTGATTTAGTGTGTAAGTCAATGGGGCTTTTAATGGGCGTATGCTACCTTAACAGTTAATATACAGAATATAGTAATTTATCATGTCTTATTTATAGAGGTAGGTTAAAGGTCATATGTATTTTCCTCCCAAGTTCATTGCAGACATTTCTAGTCAGTTAATTAGGACATTTAAGTGTCTCATGCCATATGGTGGCCAAATCAAGAACTTAAGTGCAAATGATTGGTCATGGATTACCACTTTTCTAGCACATTTTCACATACATATATGGTCATTTTCACAATCAGTGGTGTAACTTTCAATATTGGCACTTATTGCTTTGTAACTCAGTGACCAAATACCAGAATTCTTAGATTTTTTGCCATTTGACCATCCTAAGTGAAGTCTACCTTGGGTAGCTTAACGAACTTTCTCGGTTTCTTCAGGTGGATTTGGTGGCCATAAATATGCTTAAAATATGCTATTTCAGCCGTACACTCTCAGCTACACTGTTTTTGTCAGAGCCTGTACTTTTTGGTGGAAGGTATTTTCCAGTTCTTATTTGGTTGATATTATCAACAAGTGTCCAAACTAAAATGCAATTGTGTTCCCCAGGTTTCCTTCCTTTCCTTCTCCAAGGACCGGTGGCTAGATTTTGTCGTTTCGGAGGTGACATTTTCCGTTAACAATTGGTACCTAAGTTTGACTGCAACTAAGTTCTAGTTAAGCAGTGTAAATTTTGTTAAGTAAGGTTGCATTATTACAATAACTAATGTGTCTAATATCTGGGCCCTAAAATATTTTTCATTTGGAATTCTTAAAAAAATTGCATAAATTTCAAATTTAATGTTAACTTTTCCGTTAACTTTTCCGTCACCTCCGAAACAAAGCATTCTTCAGCCCAAGATTTATGTAAACAATAGTATAGCCATTTTGAACTTATTAAAATATACCTCACCCCCTAACGTAATATTTGAGTAAAAGTTGTGACAACATGACCAGTCGTTTTAATTTCTGGGAGATTCTTAACTTTCCGTTAACATGCGTCACCTCCGAAACACCTTGTCACCTCCGAAACAGGTTAGTTGGAAATTTGATCTCTACTTATCCAATAAACATCTTCCTTGGCTAAAACTCATATTACAGTAATTCTGTAGAGGTGTAGCAACCAGTATGATAATATCTTTTAAAAGGTCCTTTATTAATTATGTTAAATTTGAATTAAACTGTAAATTAATGTTTCGGAGGTGACACAATATTGTTAACACTACATTTTTTACATTTCTGCTGTTTGTGTACCATCATATGCTAATGGATGACTTGATCTCCCTTAGAAAACACTGTAACAAACTGAAGAAAGTATTAATGAAACTCTCACATGCACAGTTGATGAATAAATTACAAATATGTGTTTTTTTGCCACTTTTTCCCCTTTCTGGACAAGAGATAACATACCCATTGCTTACATTAGTGCTATTAATAAACTTGAATGAAATGATCGATTAGTAACGAAGTGCTGTCCATAAAAGATCACAATCACCAAACATGCAGTTTTTAAAACTTTATTAACATGGGACAAATTTATCAGATATTAGCTTATTCTGCCTGTGGTCTTTGCTATTGTTTCGGAGGTGACATTGATTGTTTACATGTAATATACTGAACTGTCCCTTTGTTTGAGCATATTTCTGAAATATTCTACTAGTGCATACATTTGTGCTGCAGTTGTATGTTACCTTCTGTGAGTTCTACAGTGCTGTTGAGTACATGTTCACAGGTTTAATTTTGCACCATGTTGACCTGTACCAGTATACACATTAATTTGCATGATTCCCACAATTACCACGGAGGGCTCTACTATTTGGTCCAGGTAAATATCCTACAAAAGTTCAGAATATTTGTTTACAAAATGTAGACCTGCTTCTGTAACATTTGCAGCAAAAAGAAAGTATCTTATTGCTTCTTTAATGAGCTGTTGTTATCACAGCAAATTGTCTGAAAAGAGATTTCCCAAAAATACATAAAATTTTGAACAGGGAATTCCCCTCCCTTTTCTTAAAGGGTGTGAAGACTGGCGCAAAAAGAAACGTCTAATGCTGGTAATCTGACCTAGTTTCGATGAGGTGTAACAGAAGTGTTAGACACCACCATCGATCCCAGAAAATACACACACAGCTTGCTACCGTCATTAATTAGAGACTAGTGTACAGTC
>JAODAE010480003.1:0-10874 GCA_027574725.1 Parastichopus regalis
ATTTCTTTGCTGGACATTTTGTTCGAATAGGCAGTCTGTTACTTTGATGGGTATTTTCTCTGTTGTCTCACCTTCTAGCAGGCCTGTACCCAACGCTACGGGGAAGGGCGACTAAAGTTCCCCCTTCCCCCTTGGAAAATCGATCGAAAAATGAAATCTTACTATCTTTAAAAAATGGTGCTCTCACGGTGTATTGGGAGCATGCTACCAAGTGATTATATACATCAATTTAAAATGGTCCAAAAAGATTTTAGGTTACGCACGTTTCAGAGGTAAGGGGTAGTCGGTGACTTTTTTCGTTAACCATCAAAAATTCCCGCGCTTTCACCTTCAGTTATAATTTTCTGAGACAATTTTTCAAACATATTGCCTTTTAGCAGCAAACGCTGTACTATGAACACTGTTCTTCGTTTCAGGCGTTATATTGAGAAGCACAATGCAGATTGTAAATATCAAAGAAGATTCTTACCGCTTTTCTCTATTTTTAGGAAGATTGTGAATATTCAGACAGTCAGACTCACCATCGTGACAGACCTTATCTAACGGCTAGAAAGTTGGAAGCAGAGGAGCGGTCACGGGTTGTGGAGGCACCCCTCTTAGGTTTCTGAACACTTAAAAAGCTTTAAAGAAAAACCAGTCCCAAAGGCTTTGAATGTATAGATATATGTAGAAAACATAGAATGAGGTGTCTTTTCATAAGAGAGATGAACTATTATATTTATTTTGTATATCTCAAATTATTCGGAAACTTCCGTCTATTTGCTCCGATGTTTCGATATTCTGAAAAGTTTAAAATGAGGTCAGTGTTAGGATAAACGTTAGGTTAGTATTAAAGATGCTCATTGAGTTGATACCGATTATTTTTGTGACGAGTTTGAAGGAAAGCATTGGTTGACAATGCTTCTAATTAGCCCCATTACTCATGTATCACTTCCTATAGTTACCAAAAATGTGAGAAATTGTAGTTTTTGTGGACAGGGGTTGCATATGATTAATACCTAATGGTAAAAAGTGTCTGGTCACGAATTTGTAATGAATGATTTTAATCATTATAATTACCCTATCATTGCCGTTTCAGGTGTGTGTTAGATGTTCAGAATCTCTTAGTTTGACCATTTACCATCAAGATGAGAGGTGTGATAAAAAATCACGAAATTTATGAACCGACTCAATGAGCCCCTTTAAGGGTTCTTTTTCCCCCAAATTTTCCCGGGGAGATCCCCGGCCCCCGCCATGGACGCGTTCTTGTGCCGGTTTCTCTGCCTGACGAAAAAACCATCTTCCGCTTGAATATACCACCATATACACTGGCTAAAGATAAAATAGCCAATGATTACCTTTAATTATTATCTAAGCTCAATGAGCTTATAAAGTAACTTTTAATTTAGAGGGCATAAGCAGTCGCCGCAAACTTATTTTGAACAACAGCTTATACTCACAAATATCCCCTTATTTCACTTCAAGTATCTTTCATAATATGTCAGATCATAAAGATCATAAATATTGCATAATCAAGGTAAACCAAGGTGTTAGTCTATACGTAAATTTCTCAACACATGCAGTAAGAAACATATTGTAACATGATTCTCAAGAGCCATTCATGAAATAGGATGCCCGGGTACACTAATTCAAATTGGGGTGACTGCATTTCCCCTTTAAATCAAATCTAACTTTCCTTATTGAAATCTAAATTTGTTTCTAAAGCATGAAATTTAAAAGTAAAGAATGCTTAGATGCAACTTTTAAGGTCTAAAATGTGTCATTTTCCACATTTCCTTGCAAGGCCTACGCTACGGCTATGCAACAACTGATGATGCCTACCGCATGTGTCGTACTAACAGCGCTAGGGGGAAGCTTGCACTGGGTACCAGACTTCTTGTAGCCTCCATGCATGCCACAGCCGAAGAATTCAGTTAATAATTAAAAGCTTACATCATGTTATGAGTCCAAAGATTCACCAAAGATAACACCATTTTGGATCTATTTAAACTTAGAAAAAGAAAAATTTCTCATAGAGGTGTAATTTCTCCCCTTTGGCAGTATCCCTTCAATTACACCCTTGCAGGGTAGAAAAAAATCACTAAATAATAATTATTCCTAAACATATAATCAATTCAACGCCTTACGAAGCTTTAGAAAGATAACAACATTTTGCATCCAAGCCATCTCACATAGACAAAAAAATTCAAAGAGTATAGGATGTCGTCCCCTTCTCTTAGACAGCACCTCTTGCCTTCCGCTCAGCCACAAAATATGAAGAATATCACTAAATAACGACGATTTGTAAAAATATGATCATTTCAAAGCTTTGCCAACGATGGTACAATTTTGAACCTAAGCCAGGCCTTACATGTATCCCTCCCCTCATCACCCTCCCCGCATTCACGATTGTACCCAGAACATGTTAAAAAGGAAGGTCCACCTAGGTGTTAACTATCTGTAGGCATATCACTTAGTGCTCCACTTCATGAACTGCCACCTAGAGATTTCGCCCAGGCTACGGCTTTGTATACGCCACCTATACAAGTAACATCTTTCAACTGTCTGTTGTGCAGCCCTGAGATGAGATGGAGAAACAGTTCGCAGCCAAGGGGGGGGGGGCAAGGGGGCTCCCCCTGAAATTTTTTCGCCCCCTAGAAAGCTTCAAGTTGCCTTTTTGACTTAATACATTTTTACACATTTGCCCCCTGAAAATGTTTTCGCCCTGCTGGAAGCCATTTCGCCCCCTTCAGAACCTTGTCTGGCTACGAGCCTGGATAGCAACTCCAGTGTGCTGAGTCCTACAAAACTGCTTCGTTGTCTGGTCAAAATTTTTCACTTGCGAGTTCTTGATGATATCATGAGGGACTAGAATTCACTTGAAAACTGCAGATTGTCATTTGAAAGGAAACCACACTTTTTGGTGATCGGCTTCCTACAATGTGGGGCAATGTAACATTAGCTGTCACGTTCCCTCCTCATCCACTCCAAAGAGAGGTGGTAAAGGAGGAATATGGAATGCTGGGACGATTAGGAGGCGCTCAAGGCGCCATGGGAGCGTTACGGGCGTGGGATTCAGGGACCAGGTTCTATAATATCGCCCTAGACAGTAAAAATTCTCCCTTCTAAGTTACTTGTATAACCCCTCCTCCAATTTAAACAAAAATCACCTGCCATGCCGTCCAATGCAGGCTTGCCGTATCCAGACAAGGTGCTGAAGGGGCGAGGTGGCTTCCGGGGGCGAAATATCTTTTAGGGGGCGAGATAAACTAAAATGCAATAATGCAATGATCAATTTTGTATTTTCAAGGGCACAGATTTTTCGGAGCGGGCCTCGGGCCCTGTGCCCCTTAGTTACAGGCTTGGTCTTTTACCGTGCTCCTAAACAAAGTTACAGAAGCTTGCACTGAGTAAAAATTGCCGAGGGCCATACCAACACTCTATTGTTCTAGAGCAGGGGCGGGGAACCTCCGGCCCGCGGACCGTATGTGGCCCGCGAGACCATTTCATCCGGCCCCCGAGGCAATTTATAAATGTAAATTCAGAATCACTTGAAAAGTAATTGACAATCCTGCTCATACAGTACAGTACCGCTTTCCGGGTATTCCACGTAAATCTGGTGCGAAACACTACCGGTATATTACTGAAATTCCTGTATACACAATGTAAAATGCATGCCACCCGTTTCGTTAGACATAAATCAGGTGCAGAATCCTTGTACTTCTGGAGGACACGGAAGCTTTGCGTGGCAGATAGGCTACATAACATTGTACAGAATTACATTGTCACATGCGTAGGTCTATCTATTAGACAGTTAGAATACGAAACTCAGTGGACATTGTATCTACTCCGGTAGATTCGGAAACGGGTTAGGGGGGGTTAGAAATGTCCCTCCGAAGAGTGAATTTTGCATTGTAAAATGAGGAAAAAATAAACTTAATTTAAAAATATGCTACATAATTTTTTCGGCGCGTTTTGAGCGCACTTTTTATATGCGCTCATTCGTTATTACTTCATACAAAAGTAAAAAGACAAATTGCCATATTGTGATACTTCTGGTCTGTGTGGTCTTGCACATTCTATGTCCTTTAAAGAAAGTGGATGGATATTCAATTGCCTACAAATCAGTACGAATTCCAGAGCTTCCGAGGCTACGCGCCAGCTCTTGCCTAGACTTCCCCTAGAAGCCACCAGGCCTGTTTGGTGCCCCCTTGGCCTGCACCCTATGGGGAGAGCTTATTGCACCCTATATGTGTCGGTGCGGTCATACCGAAGACTTTAAAAATGGAACCTACTGCCATTGTGCTTGGTGCTCAGCATAAGCAATGGAGTAGGGAAAACAAGCCAGTGAGCCACAACTGGAAAAAAGGCCGTGGCCGGCCCGACTTAAAACAATTGGTTAGAAACTGAGCCGTAAAACCTCATCTAACTCTAACCCTATATGTGTGCGGCCCGCGATTGGATTCTGACCTTCAAAACGGCTCGTCAGAGTAAAAAGGTTCCCCACCCTTGTGCTAGAGTTATTGAGTTATTGAGAACAACTGACTCCAGTCATCATCATTGCCCAACTAGAGTGAAGGTACTGTTTGAATTAAAAACAAAGTGCACTCACGAATTGTATTTAGGGATATGATCATTTTCCTAAATATGTTTGGGTTGATGTTATATCCCCTTTAAGTTTCCTCATTAAACTTGCCTACGAGCTCTGAAGCTACACCCCACTGCTTATCCGCATTGTCTTGCATACTTGAACTGGGAGCTTCCTTTTGTTTGGGTCAGTCTGAACGGGCAGACGTACTTAGCCCATACGTCATAAGCATTTAGGACCTACGACTGGCAGAAATCAAAAACATCTTTTGCATAAAAGTCATGTGACTCCAAATTCGGCAGCACCGACGGTATTTGAATCAAACTTTATGACGACATTCAAGATAACAACTTCGTGCCAGAGGGACATGCATTCCTTGCGTCTTCCACTCCGTTGGCTTAGGACTTCTTTCAGAGGAAAAAAGTTGGGTCGGAGAAACAAAACTAGCCAGAGAATACTACCATTTTGTCAGCAACCTCTTTCTTAAGGCTTTCCCGTTGGACGAATTCCATCATCTTTATGGAATATTGCGGAGAAAATTCCTCCTGGTTGCCGTTATCATCAAGCTGGAAGGCAATGTGAAGCCGTTGGGAGGGTCAACTCTGTAAGAGATGCACCGTTGTCGTCGGTATCGCTTTATGCACTCCATCGGTTGGAAATTTCCTTACCCAGTTTAGGCCTACGTTTTCTCCTTTTGTCGAGAACTGCAGCCGAATGAGACGGCAACATTTAAAGGTTTTACTACAACTCGACAACATCGAGGGTTTAAAAGTTGCCTGCGGTAAGTTCTCTACGTTTCATTTTATACAAACTATACGCGGCATGTTCATCTTAGTTGTCCCTTTTAGACAAATCTAAAATTGAGCTGAAATGTTAAGTTAGAGGTGTTAAGATCTACTACCCGCCCTTCATGTCATGCCTTAGTTTTGAATTATATATGTCATCTACAAGCCCGTAGCCAGACAAGGTACTGAAGGGAGGCGAAGTAGCAACCGGAGGGGGGGGGGCGAAATGTTTTCTTAGAGGGGCGAGACGTACCAAAATGCATTCAGATAAGGGTAATTTTGAATTTTCTAGGGGGAAGGAAAGGGAGCGGAAACCAAATGCATTAGGAAAAAGGAAGTTTTGAATTTTCTAGAGGGGATTTTTCTAGGGGCACCTCCCCTGCCCCTGGCTAAGGGCTTGGTTATCTACCCCCTAATTTTGAGAATCTAAGGTGTGACGTTCTTTTCCAGACTAATGCTTACTACCTGTAGCCCATATCAGATCATTGTGAATCTTCAGAAATATAATTTGCGCAGAGGTAACTCCTTTCACCCGAATAGCAGACTTTAATCATTGCTTAATGCACTCAAGGAATCATGGGAACCGGGAGTAAAACAATAGCACTGACGTCACTACTCCATTGTTTATACTCCCTGTTCCCATGATTCCGTGGGTGTATTTAGCAATGTAAAGTCTGATATAGAGCATTCATTAATATCAATTAGTTAAAACATGGCGTTTTTAGTGTACCGTACCCTTTTCTATATAGAAGAACAGTACTAGTATCAGTAATATAGGAGACTTTAATTATTGCTAAATGCACCCAAGGAATTATGGGAACTGGGAGTATAAACAATAGCGTGACGTCACAACTATTTGTTAGACTTGCCAAAGGGGTTCTTCTAAAGAGCATTCTTTACTACCTGTGGCATTGGCTCAGTAGGGTAGGTGGAGGGCATATTGTGTCTACGGGACCCTCCTAAGCGATGTTCTACCAAATATTTAGATATATTGAACTGAAAAGGTATTTACGCACATTATAGATTTATGTACTGGTGGGGTTAGGTGTATTTTGGAGAAAAAATAACTGAATATACTTTAAAAAATTTCCTATTCACCAATCGTATCTTTTCACCCGAATAGAGCATTCATTATTATCAATTAGTTAAAGGCAATAGGCAGTTGCCCCAAAATTTGCTTTGAAAATTCAGCAAACTCTTGCAAATCTTCTCTTATTGCATAACAAGCACCTCTGAAGACGTTTTGAACATAACAATTACAAACAACAGGTAAAGCAAGGAGACATTCTCCTTGAATTTCACAATTTACTAACAAAATATTGTCACATGATCAAAATAGGCCATTCAAGAACTAGAGTGACGGGGCATACTAACTCTGATTGGGGTGACTGCATTTTCCCCTTAAGACATGGAGTTTAGTGTACCATACCCTTATCTAGAGGAACAGTTTGGGGTATCAGTACAATTAGGTTTAAATTTAAATTCAAGTTATCGACGAAGGAGGGGGCGGTATGACTGTTAATGACAATGCACTTTAATAAGAAATGTAAATCATGCCTTATGTGCTGACCAGTTCTTGTACCAATAATATCTAGAATGTATTGGCAATAGTGTACTCCATTGGACGGCACAAGTTAAAACTCTCAGTGCCATCTTTTCAGTGTATGTATCCCTAGAACTGGATCGTAATCAGATTTTCTGAAGAGGGTCCCCTTTTCCATTTGAAATGAACTCGGGGTAGAATTGTGACATTTGAATAAATATGTGAGTATGAACGGCCGTCCTCGGGGTAAGGTAGTTGCTAAGGATGGGGGGGGGGTCCATTTACCTTTTTCTCTCAAATAACCAAGAGTGTTTAGGTATTAACCGGTGCAGTTTTTCCCACTTTCTGAAGTAAATTTATATTCAAGAGAACCTGAGAAGAATGCTCTATTCAAGGAGAAGGGGGAGGGGGATAATTCACCGTCTCTTGTCACGGACATGTAACAGCCTACATGGCGTTCTATTTTGGCATCATTTTGCACAGGTTGAAGATAGTAAGGAATTTTCTGAATTTTCATTACAATTTTACAGCCATAATTATGAAGGTCTTGAATCTGTCAGGAACGAATTTGTTAGACTTGCCAAAGGGGTTCTTCTAAAGACCATTCTTTCCCAGTGGCATCGGCTCAATAGGGGGAAGTTAGGGGAAGGGGAGGTAGGGGAGGGGAAGGGCATGCTATGTTTTACGGGGCCCTCCTATATTCGAACAGAATTAAATATAAAATGAAATGGTATTTACGCACGCTATAGATTTACGTACGGGTGGGGTAAAGTGAGTTTTCGAGAAAGAAAAGAATGGATATAATTTAAAAGTTTTCCTAATCATCAATCGTTAGCGAATTCCCGATATGTTGTATCACCTCTAATACTATTGTTTATAATACCAGTCTTAGTGAAGGTGTTCGCATAACTGAAATTAGCGGTAAGATTTCAGTTGTATGTATGAAATTGGCGGCTTAAAGAGGATGGACCACCCCGTAAGATCATCCCCACTCTTCCCCAATCATTTTCTTGTTCCTTCAAATGATTTTTTTCACCAAAAATGATATCAAACTAAGGTTTTGAGTTGATGTATACTTTTGAGAATAAAAAGGGATGGAAAAATTTTAACTTCAAGAGTACCGTTCGCAAAGTACTACCAAAATGGTGTCTCACCCTCACTTCTGTTGATATAGAGTATAAGTACAGATTTTTGCATAATTTAAATTTACGATAGGGTTATCAGTTTGGGCGCACTGGCAGCTCCATTTAAAGGAGGATGGGTGTGGGGGGGGGGGGTCGTCATTCCCAGTGAAGTCTCTTTGCCTCTCCTTCACTTCAATTTTTTCTAGCTAAAATGTTTGTAGCGTTCATAATTATGGCCTCCGGCTCCAATAAGTTTTCTGTCCCCATCCTTCTGTAAAACTTGACTGCCTTTATTCTTGGGTGAATTGTAATAGCAGGGAGGTGTTTCAGCTCGCTGGTAATAGTACTGTGATAGTTACAAAGTCTAACGCAAGGCCACTCACTTTATGACACAGTACAAGGGGACTACTGTGATTACGCCCTCTATTTAACTATTTAGAGTTCAGTCTGTAACATTGATCAATATGTCATGGTCAGTGGTTTGTAATGATAGTAACCGTGGGAATCCCAGTTGACAAGCCTCTTCATTTATTCAAACGTGTTGGGAGTAAATATTAACTGTTTAAACCAAGACTATGGGTCAGTAGGCGGGATTACGAAGGATCATTGCCAGGGAAGGCGTTGTATACCACCCCCTCCCCATTTAAATAAGACATACATTGTTTCACATGTATGCTTACTTTTTTGGCAAGGTTTGTTCTAATAGCCGCCCTCAAACGTTTTTGATAAGATAGAGGGACGGCTATCCTGTAGGCAAAGTTGTATCATGAGTTACATTCACAGTTATATTCATAACTTACATGCTTAACGAAATATATGCAAACTTTCAAAATTCTAGGTCCCCTTATTCTATTTTTATATAACGGCTGTAGGACACTCATTTGTATTACTGGCAATAGGGTCTACACTACGCCCCTCCCCCATACCCCCACTCTCCTCCCCCATACCCCCACTCTGTGGGTGTAAAGGTAGGGTTACAGAGAATCACATAATTTGTGTCCTTGACCCTTGCGTCAATTTTGTGTTATACATACATTGTTTCATATCGAATGCACAAAACCGATTTTTATCGTAGAAAATGATTTTCAAATGCAGACTTTGTCAGCCTTGCAAAAGTTAACATGCATGTCTGGCCATTACTAGGACTGTACATAGAATAAACTGTATCGAAATAATATTCTTAACACGAGATCCCTGGTACAGCCTGCCCTGGCCATCCGTATTATCGTATATTTTGCACTTCCAAAATCAAAAGGCCGTTTGTAAAGGTATGGCATACTTTTGGAAAAAAAAGATTATGTGCCATTATTTTGACCGATTATTGTATATTCGTTACCATATGGAGATCACTGTCGTAATATTCAGTTTTACACATATTAGTCGATATTCCTTAAGTTGGTGCATGACTCAATTATCAGCAGTGAAGGGAGGAAAGGATATTGCCCCAAAGACAAAATTGATTTTTCAGAATGTTTAGATTAACCTTATTGTCCGATTAAGTGGCCTTTAAAAGTATTTTTAATTAAAAAGGAAGGAGACAACGAAAAAACTTATGCCCATATCATGACTGTCAACACATCGTTATGCAAAGAGGGTTGGGCAGCGTGACAATCACATTTCATATTCAAAGCCCCCCCCCCTTCCCCGAAGAAAGTCTTCGACAAGTAACAGAAGAGCCAGCTTTCACTGTAAACAATGTTGTTTTGTAAGCCTTGCGTAAAACTACGACTTCCTTAAGTATGTCTTAGTGCTAACATTCGGCATATTAAAACTAACCATACTGTCAAAAATACCATAAACAATTTTAAGCTCTTATCCTTAGCGGACATTTTGTTTGAAAGACATCTCTTCTTTTTTCACAGATGCTAGGCAATCTTTTCTGTTTATTTCCTTAATTACGATAGTGCAAGTAGTGTACATTTTTATGTGTGAACCTGTGCTTGAAGTTAAATGACAAAGAAAACCACTAACTTTAGGCATTCAAGTTATTCTAAATTCAAGCAGACATTTTCGCCACATCGTAGAATTTAAATATTATGGTTACAAAACTTCCGGGACGGATAAGAAGGGGGGGGGCATAAATGGTTCCCCTTTGAAAGCTGGTTTGATTGCCCGGATGCCACTGTCAGTGTAGAATTCACTCAGTCTTTAATGTACTACTTTACAGTGGGTGGAGGGCTAGAGCCCTCAATAATTTTCACGATAGTTTTTCTTCCAAGTCTTATTATTAACTGCACATGAGAACGGACGAAAATTACCAAAATGCCAAATGCACGAGATAAAATGTCTGAATCACCAAACCTTTCCACGTATTTCTGCAAGCTGTCATTTACCTTTCTGAAAAGGTTGATCACTAAGTTTAATGAGTAACAAGATAAAGAAACAAATTACAAACGAGTTAAAGGGAAACATTGCATTTGCGGCACATAACATTATCATCAAATTTTTCATAGAGTATGATTGAGCCAGGGGTATAGGCGTACGGGACTCTTCCAATTTGGTGGGGGGGAAGAAAATTTTTTGCCCGAATCTCAAAAAGTTGTCCGAATTTCGTTGCAGTTCAGGTGCATAAAATAGACCACCAAGTCACTACATGCGCGCGAAGTTCGCGAAAAGTTTTGCACATTTTTCGGGCATTCGATCAAAAATTCGGGAACTCAGTAGAAAATTCGGGCAATCTTTTCACTTTTACTTCATCTCTGCCGGAATTTCACCTATTCTGTGCCCGAATTTTTGTCGTTTCCTGCCCGAATTTTCGACCTCAGAAATTTTTTGGGGGGCAGTCTGCCCCCTGCCCCCGCCTCGTACGCCTATGCTATCGCGCATGAAAAAAATGAAGTTTTCGATATAGGCCC
>JAODAE010491071.1:0-10856 GCA_027574725.1 Parastichopus regalis
GTTTTGGTACAAGGGCCCATGTCATAAGTCATTTCAGGTCATTTACAGTCATATGACGCGTGTACTAGTAAAGACAAGAACCCAGGGACCCTTTCTTAAAAGTATGAGCTTCTGCACCATTGGTGCTCTAGTTTAATATCTTAGACAAACCCAATTGTTTGGCATGTGTTCTAGGTGTGGTGGTACCATTATTTATCATAGATTTTGAGGTTGTAGGCACAGTGCATGCAAAGTTAATATTCAAAAAAAAAATGTAAAATTGGATAGACCAAAACCTTTTTGCTAGTAAAACTCCTGATCCATTGTGCTATAAGGCTGTTCACACTAGTTTGTCAGTACAATGAAGTGGCATGTATACATGTAAAATGCTTATACAAATTTTCTTGTAAAGTTTGTCTTCTACAGAAGTGTCAACTTTTTTTTTCTTTTCTCTTTTGCAGGTAATCAACGTTTCATCAGCCTTTCTTTTTACATCCCTGTTTTCAGTGTTAGCACATTTTTCATTTGCTAATTTTAAGAAAATTCTGTATTACCTGTACATTTTGGAAAAGGGGATATATTTAGTTTTTGCTGCCTCACCAAATTCCTGAGGCTTCCACTTATCTCCACCAAAAAATATAGATAAAGAGGAAAAAATCCAGACAGCATCTCAAGCAGGCATTCCTAAATTGCATTTTGTGAAATTTTCAAACATTGAAATCTGTCCTTTTTGAACAACATTGCATCATATATCACCCAATCATTTGACAACTTTAACTTTGTGTATTGAACCAATCCATTGAAAACTTACAGAAGCTGGGAATTTGATTTGCATATCCAGCCTTAGAATCATTTAAGACTTAAAAAACTCTAAAATTTCATTTCAAAATTGAGCCAATCATTTGAAGACTCATAGAAGCTGTGAAATTTGATTTGCATACAACTCAATTCTTTGCATAACCTTCGAAAATTGCTCTACATATTGAGCCAATTATTTGGAAACTTTGAAGTTTGAATCATTTGAAAAGTTGGAGAAGACTTGAATCTGCCATTCAATCAGCCTATCAATTGGCCTGTCAATCAGACTATCAATCAGCCTATCAATCAGCCTGTCAGTTTGCCTATCAATTTGCCTATCAATCAGCCTGTCAATCTGCCTATCGATTTGCCTTTCAATCAGCCTATCAATTTGCCTATCAATCAGCCTGTCAGTTTTCCTATCAATCTGCCTATCAATCAGCCTATATCAATTTGCCTATCAATTTGCCTATCAATCTGCCTATCAATTTGCCTATCAATCTGCATATCAATCTGCATATCATTCAGCCTATCTATCGGCCAATCAATTAGCCTCAATCAGCCTATCAAATGCATATTGAGCCAATCATTTGAAAAGTTTGAGGAGCTTTGCAATTTCATTTGCATACTGTACTGATCATTTGAACACTTGGAAAGCTTTGAAATTTATTCATTTGAAAACTTGGAGAAGCTTTAAATATTGGTCTGCATATTGAGGCAATTATTTGAAAACTTGGGGAAACTTTGAAATTCTGCATATTGAGGCAATTATTTCAAAACTTGGAAAAACTTGGAAATTTGACTTGGATATTGAACTGATCATTTGGAAATTTGCAAAAACTTGGAAATTTGACTTGCATATTGAACTGATCATTTGAAAACTTGAAGAAACTTGGAAATTTGATTTGCATATTGAGCCTATTATTTGAAAACTTGGAGAAGCTTTGAAATTTGACTTGGATATTGAACTGATCATTTGAAAACTTGGAAAAACTTGGAAATTTGACTTGGATATTGAACTGATCATTTGAAAACTTGAAGAAACTTGGAAATTTGATTTGAATATTTAACTGATCATTTGAAAACTTGGAGAAGCTTTGAAATTTGACTTGGATATTGAACTGATCATCTGTGAAAACTTAGAGAAGCTTTGAAATTTGACTTGGATATTGAGCCAATTATTTGAAAACTTCGAATAGGTTTGAAATTCACAAAAAGATATTAAATAGTTTTTCAGAAAGGTACTTATTTAATTTACCTCTTAATTTTACCACAAGTATTTTTGTTTCTGATTCATACCCAGCCGATTGTCTCTTCTACTATGCCTAAGACAAAGAAAGCCAGTTACAACAAAAGGAACAAAATCATCAAAGAAAGAATGCAGTCCCTAAGACTCCAAAATTCTGATACAAGTACCATTCCAGCTGAGTTAGAGCCTGTTCAGAACCATGGCAATCTGTCTACTACGGGTCAAGATGTAGAACTTGTCACTGCAGCAAAAGGTAATACTTTTCACTTTTTCCCTGTCAATAGTATTTGGTCTGAAACAGTGTTTCAAAATCTGTGCTTATTAATTTCACTTCAGTTTTCACCTTATGTAAACGCAACTATCATAAGCAAGCCACAAATCTGTAGCATTAGTGCCAAACCATCAGTTGTTAAGAACATAAAAGGTGATGGTAACTGTTTCTTCAGATGCTTGTCATACTTAATTACTCATACAGAAGAAAATCATCTTGCATTGAGACATTTAATTGTTCAATCAATTCAGCAAAGACACCTTAGGTCTCGCTCACAGACAGTACAGCAATACATTCAAGTTTCTAAGATGGATTTTCCGGACATCTGGTCTACTGAAGTAGAAATAATGACTGCTGCTTCCCTTTTACAGACAGACATATACACATTTGCCTTGCATGGCAATCTTTGGAAATGGCTACGATACCCTGCTGCTGGTAATTTTGATGAACCTGTAGACATTGCTAAAAGGGCAATATATCTTGTTAATACAAGTAGTGTTCACTATGACGTTGTTCTGGATATCAGTAAAGTCACATCATCCTCACTTGAGAACAGGTACCCTTTACCTACTTTCAAAACATCAGAGCAGTTGATAAAAGAAGAGATCCATCGTCAAAACTTATGGCAAAAACAAAAACTGGAACGGGCAACAGGTAACACATCTTGTACGTCCACATCCAGTACAATGCGTATGAGAAAATTAAGGGCACAAAATAAAGACTATAGACAAATGGAAAAATTGAAGGCAAGTCAGCGTCAAAGACAGAAAAGGAGTGATGAAACTTTTCGTAGTATTGAACGTAAAGCAAATACAAAACATATGAAAACTATGAGATCAAATCTGGAATACAACAGGAAGGAAAGACAGACAAATCTAGAGCGTATGAAAACAACAAGAACTAATGAGGAGAACAAAAAGAAAGAAAGCCAAGCTAACCTCAGCCGTATGAAAACAATAAGATCTAATGAGGAATACAAAAAGAAAGAAAGACAGGCTAACCTCAGCCGTATGAAAACAGTTAGATCTAATGAGGAGTACAAAAAGAAAGAAAGTCGGGCTAACCTCAGCCGTATGAAAACAGTTAGATCTAATGAGGAGTACAAAAAGAAGGAAAGTCAGGCTAACATCAACCGTGTGAAAATGATTAGATCTAATGAGGAATATAAAAAGAAAGAAAATCAGGCTAACCTCAGCCGCATGAAAACAGTTAGATCTTATGAGGAGTACAAAAAGAAAGAAAGTCGGGCTAACCTCAACCGTGTGAAAACAATTAGATCTAATGAGGAGTACAAAAAGAAAGAAAATCAGGCTAACCTCACCCGTATGAAAACAGTTAGATCAAACGAAAAATTTTCTCTGTTACGTAGAAGACTTAATAAAGAACGTATGCAAGCTTTGAGAGCAAATACATCTTACTCACAACAAGAGACACAAAAGAACTTAGAACGTATTCAGAAACTCAGAAAAGACCAAAGCTTCACCCTGCATGAAAGAAAACAAAACCTCAAACGCATTAGAACATTGAGAGGCAGTAAATATGGCCTTGCACACCAACAAAAAAACAAAATCAAAATGCAGATACTGCACCAAAACATACCATATAAAGCCAAAGAACAGAAAAACAATAACAAAAGAATGCAAAAACTCAGGACAAATATGCAGTATGTTCAGAGAGAATCCTCAGAAAAGAGTAAAAAGAGGGCTACACATAATACAAACTCATTCAGAGATCTGCAGCACAAATTTTGGCAGTCTGTTTCTGTTGGACCTGAGTATGTTTGTTGTAGTTGTAACCAGCTCTGGTACAAAGATAGTGTCATCTCAGCAAAACTTCTCCAACAGAAGATATCCAAAGATAAATCCTGGCTTTCAATGGAAAATGACTTGTGGATATGTAGAACATGTCATCGTTATGTCACTTCTGGGAAAACACCTCCATTGGGGAAAGATAATAACATGACACTATTAGAAGTCCCAGATGAATTGAACCTGCACTCATTGGAAGAAAGATTAGTATCACTTCGTACTCCCTTTATGCAAATACGAGAACTCCCTAGAGGCAGGCAGTTGAGTATAAAAGGAAATGTTGTGAATGTGCCTGCAGATGTTTCCACTACTGTAAAAACTTTACCACGTAGAATCGATGAAACTCAAACTATTCCTGTGAAATTTAAGAGAAAACTTTCATTTAAACATTCAGTACAGAGCCAGAATGTCAGACCTAGTAAAGTTGTTGATGCTGCCATCTGGCTTGTCAATAATAGTCGACTTTACAGAGATGAAGGTGTAACAATTGAAAAGTCGTGGAGGGAAAATCTAAAAAATGTGGAACATTCTTGGAAAGAATTCTTAGATCCTGTTGAAAAAGAGACTACTCAGACATCAAGTTCAAATACAAGTGAAGGAGATCCACAGCAACAAGCAGAAGACCACTCTGAAATGACACCTGATTCTGATGACGAGTGGACGGAAGTACAAAATGAAGATGCTAATCCTGCTGGCACATTAGATACCATGTTGACACCACAGTTTGACAATGACAGTAGTTTGGCTTACTGTTTTGCACCAAGTGAAGGAAATGTCCCTCTTGGCCTTTTTCAAGACCTGCATGCTGAAGAACTTGCTTTCCCAACGCTTTTTTGTGGACAACCCAGAAGTAGAACCAATGTCAGAGTTCATTACAGTAGTATTTGTAAGTGGGAGCTCAGACACAAAGACAGAAGATTTGCAAAATCAGTTTCAAACATATTTTATAAAGCAAAGAAGCTTCAAATCAATCAGATCCAACAAAAAGCAACACTTAGTTTGAGAAAAAAGAAGACTGGTGGCAAAAAACTTACTGCAGAGATTTTCAAGAATATGGAACGTGTACAAGAAATGCTTTCCCTTGATGAGGGATTCAGAGTCTTTAGGACTGTCAGAGGTTCTCCACCATACTGGGAAAAAACAAAGAAGGAACTTTTTGCAATGATTCGACAGCTTGGCATTCCAACTTGGTTTATGTCTTTTTCAGCAGCTGAGACACGCTGGTTACATCTTCTTAGAATTCTCGGCAGAACAGTTCACAATAAAGAGTATTCAGATGCTGAGATATTAAACATGACATGGCATGAAAAATCTGAACTAATACAGAGTGATCCCGTAACTTGTGCACGACACTTTGACTACATGATTCGTAGATTCATCAATGACGTGTTGCTTAGTTCATATCATCCAGTTGGAGAGATTGCTGATCATTTCTACAGAGTGGAATTTCAGCAGCGAGGTTCACCCCATATTCACATGTTAGCTTGGGTTAGCAATGCACCAGTGTATGAAAATGCATCCAGCACTGAGATAGCTTCATTTATAGACCAATACATTACCTGCAAGAAACCATCATCTGAACACCTTCCACTCAATTTGCAGACCCACAGTCATGCCAAAACTTGTAGAAAGAAGACAGAAGGTGTTTGTCGATTTGGGTTTCCAATTCCACCAATGCCTAGGACTATGATTCTAACACCACTGGAAAATGTGAAATCTGATGAGAAGGATCAATTTTCAGCCCTGTATGATAAGGTAAAGGCATACTTGAATGGTTTGAAATTTGCAGATGATGTGACTACAACATTCCAAGAAATGCTAGATAATCTTGAAACTACTGAAGAGCAGTATATCCAAGCTATTAGGTCATCATTGACTTCAGACAAAGTTTTCCTGCAGAGATCTCCAAGTGAAATCAGAATTAACGCATACAGCAGAGTTTTGTTGGAAACGTGGAAAGCAAACATGGATATACAGTACATTCTAGATCCCTATGCATGTGCTATGTATATAGTATCTTACATCAGTAAAGGCCAGAGGGGTATGAGTAACTTACTGCAACGTGCAACAAAAGAGGCAAGAGAAGGTAACCTGGACATCAAGCAACGTGTCAGACACATTGGAAACAAGTTCCTTAATCATGTTGAAATCAGTGCTCAAGAAGCTGTATACTTGGTTCTGCAAATGTCTCTAAGAAAGGCTTCTAGACAGTTTGTTTTCATTAACACATCGCCACCAGAAGAGCGCACAATTCTTCTCAAACCACTTGACTACATTCAGCAATTGCCAGATGGTTCTACAGACATAGAATGTATGGGGTTAATCAAGAAGTACGCTGCCAGACCAAAAGTGCTTGAGAGCTACTGTTTAGCTGACTTTGCAGCATGGTTTGATGTATCTACAAACAAAAAGAAGAGTGAAAGTGTTATGCTAGATGGTAATGAATCAGAAGATGGCAATGAAGATGAGTTGGACAGACAAGAACAAGATGACAACACCACATGTTACACAGTTGGAGCATTACAGTTCAAGAAAAGAAGAAAGGCCAAAGTTGTAAGGTATGTTCGCTTCAACAAACAGAGCGATCTAGAAAACTATTGCAGAGAACAACTCATGTTATTTCATCCATGGAGAAATGAAACAGATCTAAAAGGCACCTTTGAAACATTCCAAGAACAGTATAGACTGTTAGAGACTTCACTTAAAGAGAAAGAAGCTGGTTACAATCATAACAGTGAAGCTGTTGATCAAGCAATAGAGTCCCTTGATGCAGAAGATTATGACTTAATCAATGGAGATATAGCACCAAACACTGAGCATAGAGAGCAGCTCGACAGAAAACAAATGGAAATGGCTGACAAGAAAAAAAGCAGTGAATCACATGAATTGTATGACATAGGGCAAGACATGGGCATAGCTGTGAACAGTGCAAACATAGAAGAGTTGCAGAAACCACGGCTACCAGAAACACAATACCATGAACTGGTGAATAAGCTCAATGTCAAACAGAAAGAGTTTTTCTATCATGTACTTCACTGGTGTAAAACTAAAACCCAGCCATTCTACAATTTTTTGACAGGGGGTGCTGGTGTTGGAAAGTCACAGGTTGTGAAAGCCCTTTACAATGCTTTGTTAAGATATTACTCTACTGTACCTGGTAATAACCCAGATGATACTCACATACTTCTCATAGCACTGACAGGTAAAGCAGCCTATGGTATTGGAGGATGTACAATTCACAGTGCCTTGCAAATACCAGCTAACCAGGGATATGATTACAAAGCACTTACAGCTGAAAGACTTAATACCTTGCAAGCTAAATACCACAACTTGAAAGTTATTTTCATTGATGAAATTTCTATGGTTGGCAATAAAATGTTCAGATTCATTGATCAAAGACTGCAACAAATAATGGGAACAAAGAAAGTATTTGGAGGTGTTAGCATAATAGCTGTTGGAGATCTGTTTCAACTGAAACCAGTACGAGATGGATGGATATTTAATGATTTGAACACAGACTATGGCCCACTAGCAACAAACCTGTGGAAAAGTCTATTCACTGCATTTGAGCTGACTGAAATCATGCGACAAAAAGATGATCAACAATTTGCAGAACTGCTCAATAGGCTTAGAGAAGGAAAACAAACACAAGAAGATTTGGCTTTGTTAAAAACCAGAGAAGTACCACCTGAAAGCATCCCATCACATGCTACCCATCTCTTTCAAACAAATGCAAAAGTCAATGCTTATAATGAGAAAATGTTTTCTCTCCTTGATGTTGCAAAAGTGGAAGCTCCATCTCAAGACATTGTTACAGGTGATGTTACAAGAACAGTCAAGGAAAAAATACTCAGTCTCATTCCAGATGATTCTAACAAGACTATGGGCTTAATGAGTAAGCTTTCTCTTGGAATTGGTCAAAGGGTTGATTTGTGCTTAAATGTAGCAGTTGATGATGGACTCATTAATGGTGCATCAGGTATTGTCAAATACATAGATAGTGTACAAGGACAACAAGTTGACATAGTCTGGGTACAGTTTGATGACTCCAAAATAGGAGAAATACTCCGAGCCTCACGGAAAGAACTGTTACACTCAGATATTTCTCCACTGTGGACACCAGTCACTAGAGTTTCAAGACAGTTCAGAGTTAGTAGATATAAAAATGCAGAAGTTCTACGTAAACAGTTTCCTCTGAGACCTGCTGCTTCCAAAACAGTTCATAGATGTCAAGGTGATACATTGAAAGAAGTGGCAATTGATATGTCAGGAAAGGCAGTCCAATGTCATATTCACTACGTTGCCTTAAGCAGGGTTACATCGATGACAGGACTATATATCTATGATCTCAATCCCACAAAAATCCATGTAGATGTACGTGTTGCTGAAGAAATGAAAGAACTGCGGACAGTACGATCTATGAAAAGGAGTGTTCCATGCTTACCAAACACTGAAGGTACTACCACTATCATTCAGCAGAATGTTAGATCATTGAAAAAACACCTCACAGATATCAAGTCTGACAGTGCAATGCTATCTGCAGATATTCTTCTGTTCACAGAATGTCACTTGTCTGAGAATATTACTGAGGAAGAAGTGAACATTGATGGGTACAAAGTATTCTTGAACTTCCCTATCCATGCTTCAGCTACCCATTCACCATACGGAACTGCCATATACACCAGAGACAGCATTGTCGTTAGACAACAAGAATCCTGCAACTTCAACAATGTTGAAATTTCTCATGTTAAGATAGACACCATGAGTGGTACACTTCAAATCATTGTAATCTACAGATCTAAAACAGTCTCTATGCAGTGTTTTGAGAATGCTCTGAAGCACTTGTTCACTTCAATTGATTCTTCCCAACCAACTGTAATCACAGGTGATTTCAATGTTGATATTCTTAAACACACTCCTGATAAATTCAAACTGCAGTCTTTGCTAATAGATTCACTAAAGTACAGACAAATTATTCACTCAGCTACTACAGATTACAATTCTTGTCTTGACCACATATATACAAATATCCCAGCAGCTCAACTTCAAGGAGGGACAGTACTGGAAAGTTTCTACACAGACCACAAAGCAGTTTGGGTGTCAGTAAAATGAAAGAAGTCATTGTCCCTCTGTAATCCACTGTGACCCTGAAATAATTTGTCCTGATTATCACTGCCCATCATAAAACAAGGTACTATTGGCTTTAAAAGGCATCACCAGGTCATAAATTTTCATTTTCATTTTTCAACACAAGGAAAAGACATGCCATTTTGTTAAAGGTATAGTCATTAAATACAAATATGCATTTGGACATGATTGTGAAACTAAAATGCATGTTCATTACCTGTTTTCATTCAGGATAAATGTTAAATTATTTACAGTTTGGTTATGAAAATGTCATTGAATTTTATCGTGGGAAGGTTTCAAAAATTATAATAAAATAATGAATTTCAACATAAATGCATTCATAGTTCATACAATACAATTCTTACAAGTTTATTTCCATTTTCATTTTTCTTCTAGAAACGAAGTGAATGAGACAATTTCATGGAGATGCAACTCTGCTTCTTTTACAAGTTATGATGAATGTGTAACATCACCAGATTGATCGACACCTAACTTGATGACTCTGGAAGAAACCTTAAAAAATCACAATCGTGATATCACTCCCTTAAAGTTCCTTGTGTACACTCATCAAGCTTAAAAGCATTCCTGAATCTAATGCTTGCGAAAAATGACTTAATTTAATGCTTTCAGAAATGGAGGAAAACTTTTGTTTTTGGATTTTAAGGCATCATTTCAACTGTATGCTACCTGTGCATTCTACTAATTTCCCAAAAATGTAATGCTTTTGAAGACATTGCCACATGAATTTGTGATGTCAATGAGATGAAGTCATTTGTCATGACTGTTATATTAGAGACTGAAACCACCATGTGAAATAACCTTAACAACTTAGTACAGTTGTTCTAAGCGGATGGACACAAGTATACATGTCAGGTACACATGTCAAAGAACATGGTGTTTCATTGTTAAAAGAAGGGTTTGAGCTCGAAGCAAGTTTTGATTTGTTTGAGTGAAACTTATTTTGAGTATTTTGGTGAAATTTGCATTGAAATCTGATGTGTTGTTCTCAAGATATTAGCAGTGGAAGTTGTCACATTTAACACAAAGTGAACTTGAAGCAAGGACATATGATTTCCTGACCTCAAATTAATGAGCAGTTTTTGGTTTTTCTTTATAATCTTTGCAACCAATTTTCTCCTCCAGAATCCCATGTTATCGCAACGTGAATGCATGGGAGGCATGAATATTTTACAAACTTCAAATTCTCCATACAAAGCTACTATCCCTATTAAGCCCAAGATCAATACAACAGACTGGACAAATTAAGGAAACAAAGCATTTCTCATCAATGTGAAGAATTAATATGACCCCTGCTTGGCTCAAGCACACTTGGTGACAAATGTAGTAACTTATTTTCTGATATTTCAAGTACTTCACAACTTAATTATTCCAGCCGTATTGGAACTGAATGCTCCACCCACTTTCACAGTAGTGCTTTGATAGGTGTTTTACTTTTTGCAGTTGTAATGCAAATAAAGTGCTCATTCATCACTGCAAGTTTAAATGGAGTCAGTCTTATGTTTCATCTAGAACATTATGAAGGTGGCACACATATATTGTTGATTACCAACTCCTATAGATGTTCCTTCATGTTAACTAATTGCACCTCAGCATAGTGCAGTTA